>OVBJ01001510.1:0-27467 GCA_900406535.1 Noccaea bulbosa | reverse complement strand
TATATATAATATATTCATCATATCCATTTAATTAATCATAAACATGATTTAAGAAAATATGAGTAATATCTAAATTTGGAAGTCTTATAATAAAAAAGCGAGTCTTTTCTAGCGACTGGAGAACTTTTGATCTGGGTAAAACCAAACCACATACATCTTGGTAAGAAATAGACATGAAAAAACATTTAAATATGTTAATCAATACTAAACAACCAAGTAGCCAAATTTTACCACTTTTTTTCAAGTAGGGAAACTCTGCTTTCTTCATTTGACTTTTCTCTCTCCCTCTTTTGTTCATAAATGACAAATCATATATATACAGCATTCATGTACCTTCCTCTTTTCCCCTAATCATCACATAATCATTGTTCTTCGCTAAAATCAGGGTCATCACACTCACATATACACACATATCTCACTATCTATTTATATATTCTTCTCATAAACTGAACTCTATGGATAACAGATCGCCAAGATCAAGAGAAATCTTGGGCCCGAGACCAAATCCATTAAGAATATGTAAAGATTCTCACAAGATCATTAAGAAGCCACCACTAGCGCCGCAGCTGCAGCCACGGCAACTGCCACAGCCACCGCAGCTCCACCATCAAGATCCATCGGAGCCACCGCCGCCAAGTGGTCCGGTGATCATATACACCGTATCGCCCAAGATAATCCATACACACCCAAATAACTTCATGACATTGGTTCAACGGCTCACAGGCAAAACCTCTACCTCCACTTCATCCTCTTCTCCATACACGTCAGCCCCAAGAGACATGTCATCATCAAATGACACGTCAGCAACGATGGATACATCCCGTGGCTCTATATCTCCGGCGGCTCGGTATGCTGCTATGGAGAAAGCTAATGCCTCGAACGAATTACTAGGGTTTGTGGGTGGCGTAGAGACTACGAATCAGTATTATCATCATCATCATCAGAATCGAGCGACGCAAGGGCCAAATTTTTATCCTGCTGGTATTTTATCGCCAGGACCCACTTCTCTGCCGTTGATATCACCGGACTTCTTTTCTCCGGTTGGACAGACGACCGATCCACAAGGTTTGTCGTCGTTCTTCAATGACTTTAACTCTATCCTACAGACCAGTCCGTCGAAGATTCCGTCTCCTTCTTCCATGGACCTTTTCAACAATTTCTTTGATTCTTGATTTAGTTTTTGTTTCAAGTTGAACTAGTTTACAAGTATTAGAGAGGGACACATGATGTGTTTTTACGTTTTTTCATCATTTTTTTTAGAGACACTCTCGCACGGCTAGAGGGCTTCTACTTCTGCATGTCGTGATGATGACGTCATTTGTTAGAATCAAATTGGCAATTTGATGATATGTGTATTCATGTTTGGTGGGCGTTTCATAATTTTAAACTTTATCTTTAATGACTCTTGTCCCTTCTTAGCTGCTATGTGCTCATCGACATCAAATTAGAGGCATTTGTTAATTTACTGTTGGTATAATAAACCTTACGAATTTGGAGTTTGTTGGTAATTTGGAACTTGTTTGGTTTTAATACTTGTAGATAATTATGGCAAATGCAGAACGATTAACCAATCAGTGGACTAAAAGTACTTTCACATGTGTAATTGACTTTGTCGCCAGAAAAGGAAAAAAAAAAAAAAAAACAATATACAATAGAAAATGAAGATCTTGACTGCAAAGTAGAGACAGGGTGAAATCGCGACATAATAGTTTTCTTGTAACAAGACTTCATTAGTCCTTTTCTGCTTCACTGCCATGAATCTCTTTTTAGCTTTTAGTAGATACAATTAGGTTACGTTTCATCATTCAACAAATCCCACTACATATTCTACCACAAATCTTCTAGAAAATTCATATTTCTAATTTTTATAATTATCAAATCCCACTACATATTTTAGCAAAATCGTATGAATATGTAGAACTTCATATAGTACCAGTGAACCACCATCGATCGAACTAGTAGAAAATATAATGACTAATCAAACCCATTAACGGAAAAATTAATACTACTCACAATCACTTTTGCTACCTTTGGGCATTTTCAGTAAACAAATCTAACTTAAACCAAAAGTACTTCCACGACTGGCGTTGGCAAGATAAGTTTTTTTGGTGAAACGGGCCACCCCGGATCTATGAGCTTACATGGCCGTTAATTTGGCGCCACAATTTAGAACCGTTTGTTGACGAATAAACCGGGTCATCCAGATCCGGGTCGTTCACTCATAAAAAAAAAAACAAAAAAATTCGAAACTGAAACTGAACGAACCCATCATGACACTCATATACTCAAACACATATATTTCTTTCTCATAAATTGGATTCTGTTGATAATAAGAGAGGTAATGGAGCGAAGACAGACTCCGTTGGAAGATTCTCCAAAGATCGTCAAGAAACCATCTACAGTGCCGCCGCAACAGCAGCTACACCACCAAGAACCGCCGCCACGTCGTCCGGTGGCCATATACCAGATAACTTCCAAAGTTGTCCATGTAGACAAGGAAAACTTCGCGGCAATAGTTCAGAATCTCACCGGAAAATCAACCACCTCTTCTCCGTCCACGTCACCTCCTCCGACGGTTGATGCATACCATGGCTCGCTATCTCCGGAGTCTCGGTTTGCTGCTATGGAGAATGCTAATCAAACGATCCAACGGCCAACACCTGCTGCGATTTTATCGCCGGGACCCGCTTTTCGGCCGTCAATAACTCCTGACTTCTTTTTCCCGGTGCCGACTACTGATCCACAAGGTTCGTCGTCGTTTTCTGTGAGATTCTTTGTTTGGGTCTTGAGAGAGAGAGGATTATGAGTTTTGGTAATGGGCTAATGGACGTATGAGTTTACAGGCCCGTTAACGCGAGAATGGACCGGGTCTATTAAAGACGGGTCGGGTTTCCCAGATTCGGATCATTCACTCCGGCGGTTGTTGAAACTTGAAAGCGAATAAACCAGAAAACTCGAAAAACTGGGGAAGAAGAGATTGAAATTGGAATTTCGATCTGGGCAGAAAAACGACCAATCAGCTGCAATCGAAGCCTTTTTTTAAAAAAGTTGAAATTAGGGCTTTGTTCTATTTCCTGATTGTAGATTTGGAATCCTTGGATTTCTTGCTTCCGCCGCCGTCCATGGCAGATGGGTACTGGAACCAGCAGAGACATTATCAGCCTCCGATTTCGTCGACCCCCCACGGCGGTCCTCCGAAACGTCACCGTTCTGACTTGGGTAAGCTAAATTCTCCTTTTTTTTTTTTTTTTTTTTTGCTTCAATTTAAACCTCAAAGAGCTTCTTTCCTCGCTTGATTTACAATTCAAATCTCATGTAGTTCTTATGCTAGTGGAGCATTGCTGATTGAACAACCTGTTATTAGGTCTAAAGTTTGCCTCTTTGCCTTGAGAACAATCTCTCTTTTTTTTTTTCCACTGAAAGATGAGCTGCTCAGTGACTGTGCTATACAAAGAGCCATGTCCATAGGTTAACATACCTGTGAACTTTGAAAATGTCTATAATTTGTTCGCTTTGTATTTTATGCACATTCAGGGAATGATATGCACAGTTACATGTCACGGGATGAGGAAAGAAGTATCCCTCATTCAGTAAAAGATACAAGAACTATTGGGTCAGCTTATGACCTCTACCTGCAGAGTGTGGTAAACATCCTTATTCTTGAGAATGTGTGGTCTCTTCCTCGTTTCGTCTTTTTTTCCTCAGATTCTTCCTCTGTTGGTGTAGCAAACGCCTTCTGTGCCGTCTGAAGAAGTTGGTCCGTTTAATGGTGTTGGCATGGGAAGACCAGGAGGTAAAAACATGATGATGCCTAGCGAGCTCGTGAATGGGCGTGGTGGTGGAGCTGTGCCTCTAGATTATGGGCCGCAGGGTCGGGCTATGGGTTTCGGTCAGCAAGATTTAGTTACTAGGCCTAGCAGGGAACTGCTTCGTCTACCTCCTGATGCATCCAACACTCTTTATGTTGAAGGGCTTCCTTCTAATTGCTCAAGGAGGGAAGTAGCTCGTATCCTTTTTTTTTCTTATGATTCAAAGTTCTTACACCAAAGTTTATATTTGTTCACTTAAGAATGTTTTTGAGCTGTTCACTGTTCTTAACTCTTATGTCTAGATATATTTCGGCCTTTTTTGGGGTATAAAGAAGTGAGGCTTGTGAACAAAGATTCAAAGCAAGTAAGACTCACTGGTTTTTTTTTTTTAACTTGATGCATTTGTTGTCACTAAAGCGTTCTGTTTCTTGTTTTACTTACTAAAGAGCTCTTTATGCAGAGGAATGGAGATCCTATCGTTCTTTGCTTTGTTGATTTTGAAAGTCCTGCATGTGCTGCAACTGCTCGTACCGCCCTGCAAGGTTAGGAATGTTTAGTCCAACTCATATTGAGTTTACCAAAGTACTACAAGACTCACTGTTGCTTGTATTATCTTCGTCATCGTTGTGAAGAAAGACTAAACTGATGCTACTACGCATTTGACAGGCTACCGAATGGATGAAGATGAACCTGATTCCAAGATTTTGCAAATTCAGTTTTCCAGAAACCCAGGTCCAAGACCAGGACAACGCGGAGGAAGGAGGTGATGAGTCGGTGACATTTGGAGGGGCCACATCATCAACCAAAGGGTAACACACGCTTGATCACATATTCAGATCCTTAGGAGTACTCTCAGTCAAAGCAATAGAGTCTAGGAGATGAGGTGATTGGGAATCTAAAGCCCCCCTCTCTCTCTATGTTTCGTTTTTTTTTTTTCTGCCATCTTATTGATAGATTCAGTGCAATCTTTGTTACAATATTTTCCTTTGTATGTGGGAACTATACGAAAATGGGATTTCAACAGTGTCCTTAGGAGTCGTGTGTATTTGTTCATTATAGTAGTGCTTCAGATATAATTGCCACAGTGAGAACTCGTATATCGCCTAATTCAGTTTCTTGAACACAAGTACATGATCTTCTAGAGCTTTTAGTTGCTTTTGTTTCCTCGTAAACGTAGTATAATATTTATATTAACGTTGCTTTTATAGAACTTTTCTTTAAAAGACAGAAATCAAAATCAAAAGAAAGAAAGTATTTATATAGAACTCTGTATCTCGCGGATGTTGAAAGGTTCCTAATACTCAAACAACTAGAAAATCAATTAAGAAATTTCATAACAAGATAAAGACATCAGTGACACTGCCATTTATCTGAATGACTAGAATAGTCAACACATATTGTATATTCGATATCCAAAGAGCAGATACTATTTTTCGCGTTCGACTTGTAACCTTTTCATGGCTTCACTGTTCGCTTCTCTGTTCAGTGTTCATTATAAATCAAGATTCAAGAAGCTTCATGCTCTTGTCCACGTTAATAATTTAACAATATACATATCAAGTCCCTATCTCTTACAAGCAGTCAAGCAGTAGACTGCGACTTTTGAGACAAGATTTGGTTTTGTTATAAGCTGATCATATTGCACATGTCCTTATGATATTATTGGTACACGTACAGCTTAGAAAAATATATAACAGGGTAAAGATATTAAAAGTGCATTTTTGAGAAATTGCATTTTTCGGGTATAAAAGATGTCCAAATTAACCGACAGTGCATGTGAAAAAACGCTCTACTTGTCATAAAAATTAGTATAGATAATTATAAGAAAATAATTTTAGAGAAATTAGGCTGTATAGCAATAAAAAAAAGTAAATTTAATAAACTAACCATATAAAATACATGGCTAGAATATACTACATATTTTCTGAAACAATGACAAAAATACCCCTATCTCCTTTCTTCCTCTCATTCTATTTTTTACATCGCTTCCTCTGAATTTAATACTGCAACACAAAATCAATCGTATTTGAAAAACAGATTCAAAAGGAAGAGGATATGAGTGATGTACAGTTTTGGGCTTTGGTTTAATTTAACAAATCCAATTCTAGTTTTCCAGATTTTGTACTTTGTTCTAGCTTAACAAATCGTTACATATGGGTGTATGTCTTTACGATTTTGTTTTACATTGTCAATAATGGGGTTGTGCAATGATACTTCAATCTTGTTTGTTTATGTTTTTTCGTCTAATTTGCGTAATATATAATTGGAAGAAAAAGAAAGTTATTCAGTGGGATGTTGGTGTTCTATACTATTTTAGAGAATTGAAATCTATCCTATTTGAATCACCTCATATCTCTGTTTTTCTTAACAAGGTTATTTTTATCCAAAAAAATTAATTTTGGTTACTTATTTTGTATTGGTTTCCATATGGCCATATTCTTAATTTGCTATACCAATATGGTTACTTGGCCAATTCACCCATAATTTTATAACGTGAAAAAAAAAAAAAAATTTATAACGTGGAAGAGATTTAAGATGACAATAGTATGTGGTGACTGTTAGAAGTAAATTTTGTCGTATGTCAATTAAATGTTTCTCATGCACTGCTGAACGTACTCGATTTTTTTTGTTTTTTAACAAAAAATATTTTATTCCCCATGTACAACAAACATTTGAAATACATAAATAAATAAATATATATGTAATGGATAGTTTATTGCTTTTAGCCACTGGTTTTGAATAATATGTTGATTAATTGCAACATGGCCTTGAATAATTGATTCCCTGCCATGGTAATAATTTAACGACTTATTTAAATATAGCATTATTTTGAGATATTAATTATTGGCTCGAACAAAGACTAATGTTAGGAGACCGATCGGATAATGTATCATGAATTGAGGGAAAAGACACAAGTTGTTAAACTAAATTATGTTACTTCATTTCATAGAATAATGGCTCAACTTGGATCTAAAAGTCTCTGTTCTACTCTACCTAATCTATCATTATAATTTAACTTTTTTTTTTTTTTGATAAAATAGTTTAACTTAATTTTGATCATAGATAGTGGTTCGAAGAGATCGTACCCTGGAAAAGACTCTCTTAACTACTTTCTTCAGTATTCTTTTGTTTAGGCACTCTTGTATTTTTAGAAGACTCCTGGAAACAATGACACCTACATTTGTCATAATTTGGTATTTAGATGTTCTTAATTCTGGATACTTTATCAATTACCATGACACACTATAAATTAATTTGTTATAGCACTATGAATTTATGATAATAATTAAGGAATGGTCACTGAATTTACATAGAACAAAAATTTAAATAAGTATCTATAAAATCGCGGATTAGAGAGAATCAAATCATGATGTCGAGGGACCATCTTGTGAATAAAGAATGACTTGAGTTTTGAACTACATCGATTTGTTTCTTGCAAATCCATCTACTAAACAAAAAAAAGTCCGGTTCTTTGTTATACAAAACAAAATATTTCTTAGTACGAGAGTATTCGAATTAATTTGAAGAAAATGACGCACGTAGTAATTGTTTGTCTTCATAGATGTAAAATTAAAATTATATATATATGACGATCGTTTAGTTGTAATTATTTTTGTTAACTGTTTGTTTTCATAGATGTAAAACTATATTCTTCTATGACGATCGACCAAATAATAACTTTTTTCCCCAGCATTTTCTGACGCCAACAGATCACAGTGTTCACTCTGTAACGGACCTGACAACTTTACTAATAAAAGACAAATCTAGTGAGATAAAAGAGGGTAAATTGTTTGTTATATTTCCTTGTCTTCTTCGTAGTCTCACTTTAGTAATTAGTAATAATTTTATTTACTGAATATGAATATCGTGAACAAAATTTGTGGTCAAACGATGATAATCGTGGATGCAATTAAGCCTGGGCACGGAGCGGATATGTATTATATATCAAAAATATTTATTCTTAATTTTTAATATGTATTATATAAATAATTTATTTGATGAATATAAACTTATAAAAATTTAAATATAAATAGAATAATTACACACTTTTTATCTATAAAATTCTATATATATATATATATATATATATATATATATATATATATATCGATCGGATATTCGTCTTTTAAAATTTTAGTATTTGTAATTTGATCTGGTTTTTATGGATATTACATTTTAGTATTTGATTTGTTTCGTAAAGGCTACCAGATTTTTCAAAACGAATCAAAATGAATAACAGATAACAGATAATCAGAGCCGTGCTTGAAAGCTATTGAAAAAAGTTTCAGCAACAAGTCCCTCAAAAATATATATTTTAGAGGCCCCAATTTATAAAAATGTTTTGTAGCATAATGATATTGGTTGCACTGTAACCAGAGTTCGAATCCAGCGAAAACCTTCTTTTGAAAATTGCAAATCGAAACGATTTAATTTTTTTCTAATTACGTTTTAAAAAAAAAGGAAATTATTAATCGATATGGAAATATGGATCCAAGTTAAGATTGATAAAATCTTATATGCTATAAACTATGTGCTATAAACTATATATGTCAACAAGAAATATTGAATGACCTAGCTATTATATTTATAGTAAAGGAACGTATTAGAAACTTAGATTGTGAAAGTCAGTGAAAGAGTTTATTGGAAAAAGATAAAAATATTATCTCATAAGTTTACAGATTTACAGATTTGTTTTGAATAAATTTTGTTTTTTTTCATATTTATGTCATTTTTAAATTATATATCAAAAGAAAAATTATATTATAGAGGTCCCTAATTTTTATTTTGCCTCAAACCCCAATAACCTTCGCACGGCACTGCAGATAATTTGCCTAGGCCTAAAGTAGACGATGGCGCCACGTGGTTTTTGGAGTTGGGGAAGTATGTGTGTATTGATGTGAAAGATTTATCGTATTCGTATGTTAGTTAGGGTTTAGAGGAAACAAAGGGTCTTGACTCAATGAAGTATAGTGTTGGTTAATCCCGGTTAGGCGAAGTTTGATAAACTGAAGAAGTTCGTTTTACTGGACTTATTTTGAAGTTGTTCGGATCGATGAGTATATGCATTTTAGTATGTTGTATATCTTTGATTTTCCTTTTTACCTCTGCCAAGATCCTAATTAAACTTATACTCTTTTTACCTCTGCGAAGAGATATTTGAACATAATTGTTTTTCCTAATAGGAGAAGTGATTAAAACTTTTTTTTTGTTAAAGGGTTTGGAGAAGTGATTAAAACTTGAGTAGAAGGGTGTGTCGGCGGAATAATCAGAATATAGTTTTTCTACTTCTTATTATAATTCTAAAAAACTATTACCCACTGAGTCGCTGACTTTTCAAAGTAGACATCTGGCGTTAACTAATCTTCCAATACATATTACAAATAGAAAAAGCTAATGATCCAATACGACAAAACAATAATTTACATCCTTTTGTATTTTATGCAAAATATTGCAAATCTTAATAGATATAATATTTTTCAGCAAAAGATATAGGCTACAAGCTAAACAAATCTCAAATTTTTAATATATTTTCTTATAACTATTATAAATTTATAACCGATATCCCTAATTAGTTTTGTTAGCAAAAATTCTAACACATCAATCTTCTAAATTATTTAAGAGTTAGTTTTCAGTTTTCACCAATCATATTTGTATGATTTGAAATCCTTTATACTTATGATATTTACAGCCAAACTAATCCTCATAACATAAGTATACAGTAATATAGATAATACGTATTTGTAAAGACACACTGATTGTGGACTGGGACACACATTCGGCGACCCGACAAAACTGTGTCTTACGACAAATAACGATATGTTTTTTTTTTTTTTAGGCCCACCACAGTTTACGTATTCTTACCATTTAAAGTAGTTCGGATGGCTGGAGACTCGAACTCGTAATGGCAGATACCTCAGCTGAGATTCCATTATCATAACGATACGTGTTACCAATAAATAGTTACAAATATCTTTACTATAGGTTACGTTTATTTGTCGACGTGTATTCTCACGTTTTCATATCATCTGAAAGTGANGATGAGTTTTAGTTTTTTTTTTTTTTTTTTTTTTTGGAAAAAATATCATTAAAATTATGGAATATGTTTAGAATATTCACATCGAACAAGGAGGCCATGTTGCTTCTTTCATTATTGCATGTTTCTTTGAATCAAGCCGTTTAGCCTGAATATATCAGTGATTAATTGATTTAAATCTCTTACTCAAACAAAGTCATATGGCAAGTCACTAAATCAGTGATGATCAGAATATCAACCTACTAGCTCATGGACCAACGTTATTTTTGAATTTCTACTAAAATTATTTTGTGTTTAAGAAATAATATATCCAAGCTATGGGGTTGCATAACCTAACTAAAGGACAAAATTTTCATAATATTTGGCAGAAACATTGTTAATACTCCGACAGTACAAGATTAATTGGAAAAATAAGAAGAAATATTTTTTCAACCTACAAATAAATTCGAGTTTTTGTGTGTCTGTGTATGGGTGTGTGTGAAAAGGGCTAATAAATTAAATAGTATCATTTCTGTGCATTTTCAATATTTAAAGTAATATATGCAAGCGCATAAAATTTATTCAATATCGTAAAATCTTCAGTTTTTCTTATGGAATTGTTATCTAGTAAAAAAAATATGTAACCATTATTACTTCAAAGCTATCTTCTTTCGAAGTCGAAGGGGGTCAATTTGAGTTCTATTTTAACAAAGGAATCTAAATATACATAACCATGTAAATATTATCATCAAAGGTAATTTTTGTCCAGTTACTTTACAAATGACTAAATCAGTATGACGGTGATTTTTCTTGCATTTTGTTGACGTCTCACCAAGAAAATCAGCTTTCAAGAATATGTTTATAAAAATGCGAAGTTGTTAATTTGTCCAAGTCCTAATCCAGCTGCTTTGAAAAAAAGGATAACAATCCAAGTTTTTATCATCGAACTTGTTTTTAGTCATCGTCATATCTTCAAAGTACTTGACCAAGTTTCGGTTGTTAATTAATTTGTTTATTTGATATATATATATATATATATATATATATATAGAAGCTGAACATTGGCATTTGATTCAATAATCATCCCCATATTCAAATAAGATCGGCCATAATAATTCTTCTAGCCTGTTCTTTTGTATGTCCCATTTTAGTTAAGTCATAACGATTTCTTCTCTTGCAAAACCTACATTATATAGTTAAAAATAGTTGAAAGGATAAGACACGTGTTATAAAGTTAAACAAAGGAAAAGTGAGGCAAAAGTCCAAACCTAAAATGGAAGAATCACTGTCAACGGCAGGAACGAGATTCGGGTGTATGACAGACCACCTCTCTCTTCTGTAGTTATGTTCCTTTCACATTTTGAACTCGGCCGCCTTGAGTCAATGGGTTCTTTGTTTTTTACTCATCCTAATAACCTATTTTATTTGATGAAAATGTTGATTAGAAAACTAAAACTTGATATATAATTGTCTTTTGTTGAAAAAGAAAGATATTAGCGATTTCAAGAAATTATGTAAGTGCAAGCATTCGTTGAACAAGTTATGTTACTATGGAGGTTTATAGGTTCATTATTAGATATAGGTCCACTAGACGAGAAACAATATTATATGTACCTGGATCTTCTAGGTAAAAACTCAAACTAAATAATACGTCTTCGATTGTAAACTTGCTGTGTCTAAGGATGCATCCAATAGAACCTGATTCTTGTCTATTATGCTTTAGCTGCAATACTATTGGATACAAAGCATTTTGATTGAAGATGAATATTTACATTGCATTGATATTATTTTTATTGAATATGGCTTTGATTACATTTTGTAAACAAAGTGTACTAAGAATGTACTAAGAATAAATATGGTAAGCATCTTTGACCAGTAGCAAGTAGGTGAGGTCGAAGATACGCTTTTTAGCTAAATATACTGTTTATGATTATTGTTGATCTACATATTCATCTCTATCTATAAAGATAGATGCGGCTGGTCCATTGCCGAAATTTCTATTATGTATGCATTAGGCACACACTCGAACTCGAGTTTAATTGGAAAAAAAAAAAATTTGAACAGATTGTATGTCCTTCGAGTACTCAAAATGAATCTTGCCCAGGCTTAATTGATCTAAAGCATTAAATGCAAAATTATTCGTTTCTCATCGTTCATAAGGACTTGTATAAGGAGCCAATAAGAAAATATTAGAGAAGATAAAGATGCATGTAACCAAGAAAAAGAAAGTAGAAAGAGGGCGACAATTTAATAACTTTGGTGAGTTATCTATTTTAACGTGGTCAGAAATGGTTCTCTCATGTTTACGCTTTTAACTTAAGAATGCCATCTAATTTTTATCACAACAATCTACAATTTATTTCTATGCTTCTGTGACATTGTATTATTGTTCTCAAGTAACTTTTTTCCCCAAAAAATACTACTAATTAATATTTGGAATTATCCATAGGACCATAATAAAATTTTTGAGATTTCGGAAAAAGAGACTCTAGATCTAACGTTATAGTAAGAAAATCATCACGACATTGGATACGTTGTTCGAACATGGAGAACATGTCAATCCTCGACGGCTTAAAATAATAAAATAATGGAAGTCGAAGAGTCCAACGTCACTTCTTTCTCTATAATATATGTTTGGTGTACATCATTGCTCGTACTTTTTACATGACTTAATTTACCATTTTACAATGAGGTATCAAAGTGAAAAAAGTGAACACGAAAACAGCTATATATAGGGTGTGTAGGGAAGACTCTAAGAGCATAAACCAAAGCAACAAAGCAATGGGGTCCCCAATGGCCTCTTTAGTAGCAACTTTGCTTGTCTTGACAATCTCTCTCACCTTTGTATCTCAATCAACCGCTAACTACTTTTATTCTTCTCCTCCACCACCGGTTAAGCACTACCAATACAAATCTCCACCACCACCGGTTAAGCATTACTCTCCTCCTCCGGTTTATCACTCTCCACCACCGCCTACGAAACACTACGAATACAAATCTCCACCTCCTCCGGTTAAACACCACTCTCCTCCTCCGGTTTACCACTCCCCACCACCACCCAAGAAACACTACGTGTACAAATCACCTCCTCCTCCCGTTAAACACTATTCCCCTCCTCCGGTTTACCACTCTCCACCCCCACCAAAGAAGCACTACGTGTATAAATCCCCACCCCCACCGGTCAAGCACTATCCTACTCCGGTTTACCATTCACCACCACCACCCAAGAAACATTACGTATACAAATCTCCTCCTCCTCCAGTTAAACACTACTCACCCCCTCCAGTTTACCACTCTCCACCCCCACCAAAGAAGCACTACGTGTATAAATCCCCACCCCCACCGGTCAAGCACTATCCTACTCCGGTTTACCATTCACCACCACCACCCAAGAAACATTACGTATACAAATCTCCTCCTCCTCCAGTTAAACACTACTCACCCCCTCCAGTTTACCACTCTCCACCCCCACCAAAGAAGCACTACGTGTATAAATCCCCACCCCCACCGGTCAAGCACTATCCTACTCCGGTTTACCATTCACCACCACCACCCAAGAAACATTACGTATACAAATCTCCTCCTCCTCCAGTTAAACACTACTCACCCCCTCCAGTTTACCACTCTCCACCCCCACCAAAGAAGCACTACGTGTATAAATCCCCACCCCCACCGGTCAAGCACTATCCTACTCCGGTTTACCATTCACCACCACCACCCAAGAAACATTACGTATACAAATCTCCTCCTCCTCCAGTTAAACACTACTCACCCCCTCCAGTCTACCATTCTCCACCCCCACCAAAGAAGCACTACGTGTATAAATCCCCACCCCCACCGGTCAAGCACTATCCTACTCCAGTTTACCACTCTCCACCACCACCCAAGAAGCACTATGTGTACAAATCTCCTCCTCCTCCAGTTAAGCACTATTCTCCTCCTCCAGTCTACCATTCGCCACCCCCACCAAAGAAGCACTACGTGTATAAATCCCCACCCCCACCGGTGAAGCACTATCCTACTCCGGTTTACCATTCACCACCACCACCCAAGAAACATTACGTATACAAATCTCCTCCTCCTCCATTTAAACACTACTCACCCCCTCCAGTCTACCATTCTCCACCCCCACCAAAGAAGCACTACGTGTATAAATCCCCACCCCCACCGGTCAAGCACTATCCTACTCCGGTTTACCATTCACCACCACCACCCAAGAAACATTACGTATACAAATCTCCTCCTCCTCCAGTTAAACACTACTCACCCCCTCCAGTCTACCATTCTCCACCCCCACCAAAGAAGCACTACGTATACAAATCCCCTCCTCCTCCGGTTAAACACTATTCTCCTCCCCCAGTTTACCACTCTCCACCACCACCCAAGAAGCACTACGTGTATAAATCCCCACCCCCACCGGTCAAGCACTATCCTACTCCGGTTTACCATTCACCACCACCACCCAAGAAACATTACGTATACAAATCTCCTCCTCCTCCAGTTAAACACTACTCACCCCCTCCAGTCTACCA
Source organism: Noccaea bulbosa (assembly GCA_900406535.1). NCBI lineage: Eukaryota > Viridiplantae > Streptophyta > Magnoliopsida > Brassicales > Brassicaceae > Noccaea > Noccaea bulbosa. The sequence continues at coordinate 13,113 of OVBJ01001510.1, read as the reverse complement.
TTCTCCACCCCCACCAAAGAAGCACTACGTATACAAATCCCCTCCTCCTCCGGTTAAACACTATTCTCCTCCCCCAGTTTACCACTCTCCACCACCACCCAAGAAGCACTACGTATATAAATCACCTCCTCCTCCTCCAGTCCACCACTACTCTCCTCCTCACCATCCTTACCTCTACAAATCACCTCCTCCTCCATACCACTATTAGAATTCTCAATCATGGTAACTACTCTCTCAATACTTACATCCACACATGGTGGATGCATTCATGAAAATAATTATATTGTATATACTTTGCAGGAGAACACGATGTACACAAGAAGACAGAGACGAGATGGAAACCATTATTGGTGATCGTAATAAGAGAAACATAGAGTGAGAGAGAATCCAAGCAGAGAAAGCTTTCTCATCATCTTCCTTCTTTTAAAAGTTGTACTGCAATAAATTTGAAACATGTATGTGTTGATCAACTAATGGTCCTTCATGCATGCTATCAGTAGCCATATAAATGTTTGTAAGTTTGTTTCTTTCTGATTTTTTTTTTCATATGCAAGTTTGCTTTGTCCAATTGATAAAAAGAATATCATAATAATATGTTTGTCTTTCTTCAATTTATCCTGCATGCAGGCATGCTCTCCACTACTAGTTATATTATACTCCACCAATAGTCCAATTATAAGAAATCAACCACAATATATACAAGTTTCAATATATAAGTAAACTTTGTGTGTGTTACATTCATGAAACAAACACCGTTTCTGGTAAAAAAAATTATTAGAGGAAGAAAACGCGTAAAGAACATACATGTTATTATAATTGTATAGTTAGAATTCTCAGACGATGAAGAAGAATGGGTCAACGGGAACTCGTCTTTTGATTAGTGCTTGCAGTACAAACTTGAACTGATTCGTCTATACTTTTACTTTAAAAAAAAAAAAAAAAATAGGGGTAACCAAATAAGAAAAAAATGAATGTATTGATAAAAATGTTTTTCTACAAAGGAAAGAAATAAAACCACCTCTGGTTTACCTTTTGTTGTGTAGTTGTTGTTATTGGTTACGTGTAGTTAGTTACTGATGACCAAAAGAGATTTAACAACGTCTAGTTATTTTTTTTAACCAATTGCCTTGGCGCAATTGGTAATTTTCAAGTGGAAGAATCCTAGGTTCCAGTCCTCTTGGCTACTTAACTGCACATTAAATTTAAAATATTTTCAAATGTGTATCTAGATGAAAACCTCATTAATATTTGGGTCTATACAACCTTTGAAATCTATACAGTTATAATAAAAAAAACGTCTATTTATTTTTTATCTTAACCTGATTGTCTTATTTAGAAATAAACGATTATATCTTTCTGAATTCTAATCACCACTTTTAAAAGTAAACACTTATTAATGCTAACATTAATGCAACAATAATATCATCTGAGATCTGAAGCTGAGTTATTAGGAGATGGATTTAAAAAAAAAAAAATTAAATTTTAAGAATTAGATTTATGAATTCTGATAATCTTATTAAAATTTATTGTTATTGGTTTGATGATTTTTAAATTTCATACATAATCCATTGTTATTCAAAATGTTTGTGTTTTAATGATTTCATTAATCCATTAAAATCCTTGTTATTGAAAAATAAATTTTAAACAAATTAACTCATGAAACAAAACTTTCAAAATACTACCTATAATTCTTAGATTTTCAAAATTCCTTACAATAAAATATTTTGATTGATTTTCTAAATTTACATAATTTTTTCAAATCTAACAAAATCTCTTTGTAAATTTAACAATTCTTTTAACTTTAAATATCTTTAAAATTCACACAAATTCTACTTCCAATAACCCTTGAATATTTCATAGAAATTTATATTTAAAGAACAAAAGTATCTAAGGAAAAATCTGACCTACACTCAGTCTAATCAAAAAAGGTTTTTTTGATTAGACAGTTAAAGATGTGGACCTTAAAACAAAATTATACTAAGATGAAGTCTATATTAAAGTAATAAATGCATGGCCATCAAACCTGTTTCTTCATATTGTGAACGGAAATTCGCACAAGAACTAAGATAAGAATATTAATTAGAGGAATTAAGATAAGAATTATATATGGATTGATGTTCTACAAGAATCTCTGAAAACATAAATGTTCTTCAGTGTCATGTTTGATACTATGGTTTTTCAAATGTACTTAGGATGTAATAAATGTTGACTATATATATAACTTTTGACATAGATGTGACGTCTGAGCTTATGAGCAGCAAGATTCGATGTGCAACCATATGCAACATTCATGATGCTGTTTATAATAGCAAGTGGTGCTGTTGGATTATGAGTTTATGACTCAACTTGAAGAAGGTTAGAATCGTAAAGAGTGGAAGAAAACGAAGAAGGTTTCAAAGAGGAAGTTTAAGTTGTTCACACGTGAGGGGTTTAAGCACGTTCTTCTTCTTCATTGTTAGCACGTTCTTCTTCTTCATTGTTCTGGTGTGCGATTAGATTAGCAAAAACAGAGAGAGAGAGAGAGAGAGCATTGGTGTATGTTATCTTGGGGTCTCTCAAGTCTTCTTCTTCTTCTACCTCTGGTAAAATCGATTGGGTTGTAATCGGATCTTCAGATCCTAACCGGATGTAGCGGTTGGTTAACACGGTGAACCGGGTTAATTGCTGGCTCTTCGAGGAATCGATTCTCAAAGAGCTCAGGTTCTTGGATTAATGGATTCGGCGGCATCATTGAGTTCAAGACAAGAAGAATCAGAGATGAAGTTCATTCATCGGAAAGATAGTAGCGATGAAGTATCTAGTCTAATTCTGGAGAAGAAGAATTAGAAATTCCATAGTTTCGGCAATTAAGAAATCGGAAGCATCACAAGATGGCGTTTCTTCTGGAAATTGGAGAAATAATTACTCTAGTTTATGAAATCAACAAGGATATGTAAGTTTAATTCTCTCCAAGGTTTAGTGGGTTTTACATCAATGAGAGAGTTCTGGTTCTAAACATGTGTTAAGCACAAAGGCGTAGAGACTGAAGCAACCTAAGTTTATTTTTGTTTGTGAAATCGTTTCTGAGGTGGATGATCTTGCAGTCTGGAATTGAGTTCCCAGTCAAGCAAGGCATTACGCTCAGGTTACATGCCTAAATGGGTGTAATAAAAATCAGTTTAGCATCTCAGAGACACTGATTGTCTGGTTCCGCTGCAAATCACTAGATATTGTGATGCTCTTTGTTGATGTTTCTGGTTACAAAGTCAAGAAAATGTAGACTTTACTCTGTTGATATAGTTCATGTGGTTTTTGGCATGACTCATTAGTTCCTTATTTTTTTTCTTAGTTGCCTCTTTGCCTTAAACTGTTACTTTCAAGGGAAAAAAACTGACGAGACGTAAGTGAAAATTTTCATTGTTTGAGTTGATTCGTAATGCTAATTACTGCCTGGTGCAAATAACTGAAGCTCTCTATAGTCTATAGCATTGGAACTGCTCTCAGCTCTCCCTCACACTATTGGAAACGTACCTACTTGAGCTTTTTTAGTTGTGACTTTTAGTTGCTTTGGAACTGAGAAAGCTTGGATATGTATGACTTGAACAAATATATTTGCTTATTATTCCACGAATAAAGGAATCAGATTCATTGACAGAAATTTGCACAACAAGTTTAAATCGGCATACAAATATTTGATAAGAATTAGGATAAGATTTTTTATATATTGCTCACATCTTCAAGAAAGCACGAGGACAAAAGAGAGAAGAAATAGACAAACGGTTTTATTTGTTGGACATATATAATAGATGTGAGTTTGGGAGTGATAAATTTTAGGTGCAAACTTAACTTGTAACATTCTTACCACTAGTCTCCCCTTGTGCTGATAGGATTTGAACACCGACCAAGTCCTCAGGATACTGATCAGACCAGTGGTGCTTTGTTTTTGTGTCTTCTAAGGCCTCAAGAACTGCAGCTACTTCCTCCATCTTTGGCCTTTCCTCTCCGGTCACTCTTGCACATTCAACCGCAACTCTTGCAGCTTCATGGATCTCCCTTTTATTGGTCTCATTCATCATTTGGCCGTCAATGATCTCATGAAACCTGTTCTCTTTCAACGCAGACACAAAGTAATCCACAAGATGTTTTGACTCATGTGGTCTCTCAGAGCAGTATGCCTTTTTACCTGTGAGAAGTTCCATTAAGACTATTCCATAGCTAAAAACGTCACTCTTCTCGTTTAGCAACCCTGTCTTGTAGTACTCTGGGTCTAGATACCCATGAGTTCCTTTCACCACAGTAGCGAGCTCTTCTTTATCCATGGGTATGAGTCTGGAAGCACCGAAGTCGGCGAGTTTTGCTGTTAACTTGTCGTCCAGTAGAATATTAGCTGACTTCACGTCTCTGTGGATGATTGGGACCGAGGCGGACGAATGAAGATAGGCCAGAGATCTAGCGACTTGTATCGCTATCCGCAGTCGATTTTCCCATGTGAGAGATGTGTCAAACAAGGAGCGGTGAAGGTGGTCGAAGAGTGTTCCGTTGGTTGCAAATTCGTATACCAGTAGAGGTATTTCAGACTCGAGACAGCATCCGATCATTTTGACCACGTTGCGATGGTTGATTTTAGAGAGCAGTAGAATCTCGTTGACAAAGTCGTCAGCTTCGCTTACTAGAGCTTTCTTTATCGCCACGGTTGTATTGTCGGGCAAGACACCTTTGTAGACCGTACCTTGGCCTCCCTGGCCAAGGATATTTCTCTCATTAAAATTATCTGTTGCTTCATTCAAGACATGCTCATTGAAAAGCTTTACATGAACCTCTGATGATGGCCCTGCTCGCTGTACCAACATCTCGCCACCGTTCCTCTCAAAGAACTTCTGACGGAGCTTCTTATATTTCCGGTTCTTCAATCTCTCTTGTACACAGATAATGCCAAGCAGGATGACCAAGAAGCCGATAGTAGTTCCTGATCACATGACAGAGAAACCAGACCAATTTAAACNAACTTTTTTTTTTTTTTTTTTTGTTTTAAAAAAAAAAAAAAATATGGGAAATACAATAAAAGAAGCCATCGCTCTTGCTTACCAAGGAGAATGATAGGCCATCCAAAGTCTTTAGGCTTGCAGCTCATATCGGTGGTATCTAAGCGGCGACCAGATGGGCACTTACAACGGAAGCTTCCAAGCGTGTTTTCACAAGTGCTGGAACTTGAGCAGTTATGTCTACCCATTGTACACTCATCGATATCTGGTAGCGTGAGACAGACGCAACAAGAAATGTGTATGAGAGCAATTAATCAGAAAAGCAAATAAAAAAGAAAAAGAAAGAGAAAAAGTACCTTTGCAACCGAGTGGATCAGTATAAGGGTTTCCGTCGTAACCTTGGAAACACTCGCAGTTGTAACCCTTTCCACGAGTAGAATTCACACATGTGGCATTCCTGCTACAGATGCTCGCGTTTCCAACCTGATGGCAGCTCAGTTCCCCAACAGACCAGTCCAGCACCACAGGGAACTTTGTCACGTTCCGCATGTTCTTAAGATCTCTCAAAGAATCAAAGTGAAAAGTACCATTTTCAGCGAGAAAGGCGTAGGTGCAGGGATTAAAGTGGTACACAGAAGGGAAATCGTCCAAGCGAGCGGAGTCAGTTTCGAATTCATAGCTATCTAACAGGGGGTTGACCTCTGTTATGCAGCAACCTTCACCTTTACATCCTACATTTTCCGGCGGTGGAGAATTACATAATGACAAACATGCAGTAGAGTGATTCCGCATTCCAAGAGTGCTCACAAGTGCCAAAGCGTTGCACCCTACTAATGTTAACTTGTTCTTTGCGGAGAGAGATAAACTACCCATCGTGTATTTGCTGTATCTTTTATCACTCACATTTCCCTGGCTATCGTAGCAAGTGTAGGACATATCGACCCATACGCGTAGTTCGCCGCTGTGAGAAACGTTGATCACTTCAAGGCCTCCAGTGCTATTAAAGAATAACCTTTTTTCTGTCTCGTTGCATGTGAGTTTGAAACTAGGATCTTCAGGATAGTAGCAACCTGGCGAAGTGCCAAAAGGGTAACTAATGGTGACGTTGCCACAACTCGTTTGACAATCTTTGCCAGGTTGCCCCTTGACCAGCTGCGTAAATGCAAGGTTGAAGAATATAGCCACCAAGATCAACTTCATCTTCTCCATAATTATCTCACTTCTTTGCTTTCTCTCAGTATCTGTTTCTCTAAACTCGAGTCTTGTTTTCGTTAACCCATTCTGCTTTGCTAGTGTTATTCCACGGAGGATGTTTAAGTATACTTTGTTATCCCCATTTATCTTCCCAACGTGTATTTCTCTTTCAATTTAATTGTATAGATTAACAAGGTCGACCACGGGGGTTGCTGGTTACAAAGTCAATAAAATGTAGATATTCCAGACAGAAACCAACTTAAAATTTATAAGGAAAGAGTATTGTGATACCATATGTCTTGTTTTTCTTTCTTAACAGTTATTTCCACCTCAAAAATCTATGCAAATTGCCATTGTGGGGAAGATATAGGACTAATTAAGGCTCCTGCATAACACGCTCCATGTTTTACTTCGAAAAACTTCTAGTGTTACTTAATGGCTTGTTTACTCCCATTATAACACATCACATTTAGATATTTAATTTATTATGAGTAATTAATCCGGAAAACAATGAAGGAGAGTTTTCTCATGTCTATTAGGCCTCTTACAAGAAAAAGATCGGGCTCTTTAAATGATCCGTTTACATCTTCTTTTGATCCAGATCAAGTGTAGACCATGTCAGTGTTATAATATCTCCCATATTATATATAATCTATAATCTATATTTCCTTCCGTCTAACTTCCGTCTAACAGTAAAGTTATAGTATCACTTCTTAGGTTTGCTTTCTGTCATATGGGATTAGGTTTTCATGAACTCTTAATTTAACTCTTAATTTTTTTAATACTGAATCAGCTACTAGTTAATTAGCATATACCAATACAGGGGAATTATGAACATGATTTTATCGATGATCTAAAAGGATCCCAAGCATAAATTGATATTAGCAAGCAAATTTACATTTATTTTCTCTTAACAGTTATTATATTACCAACTCAAAATCATTTATTTTTCAAATACGAAAAAGCTAGCTGCCATATAGTGACTATGCCTATGCCCGGAATAAGAGTCGTGATCACAACATGCTCTGTTTTCATGAGATGCTTTTATTGATTTTTTTTTTTATAATGTTGTTTAATTTACGGGTAATTAATCTATTTTCTAAATAAAAGTTTATCCCGTCGAATTCGTTTACTCGAGTCGTTGACTTTTACAAAACATATATTCCTAAATATAGATTTATCTATTCTTATTGTGTGTCTAAGAGTATATTTATTACGAGTGTTTCCAAAACGGTTATAGACTTTTTAATCATGAGATCTACTACTTGGTTTATACTCACTTTTTGTGTTCTCATCTTTCTCGTTATGAGCGGTGGCAAAGGTAATATACTGAGTATTTTTTTTTTTTTTTTAACTTGCGGAACGTAAAACGCTGATTATTAATAATCGCCAAAAAAACATTGCCGCATTAAAATAAGGTATAATTTGTATCGTGTTGCACTATTAATTATTTCTCTAAAAACCTTCAACTCCTTATCAAAAAAAATAATAAAAAACTTCAACTACCAATTAAAATTTATAATTTCTTTTTAACAATTGTTTTTGGTGCTAATGTAAAATAACAGAAGTGGAGGTGGCGATGTGTACTGTAAAGGAAGATGTCGTAGAAAACTGCACCCATGTGAGAAATTGCACGGCACTCGTGGAGAGAAAATTGAAGAAAGAAATTGGTACTTGCATTTATAAAAGGTTAAGTGCGACTAAGTGTTCTTGCGAATGTATGTATCGCTGCTGAGATGAAACTTTAACTCCATAATAAACCAACATCTCTTTACTAAATAAATGCAGAGAAGTTGTGCAAGTTAAGTGTTGAGATGACTGACCCGTATAATTATGTTAGTCTCATATTTTTTTTATTTTTTAAAACAAGTTACGAGTTTATATTTCACAAGTAAATTGAATTTTTCAATCAGTCAAGTTTGCATGTTGAGCTCTTCCATATTGTAAGTTTGTAACGATCCAATTATAAATTAATGTTATGACATTTTATTAGAATTTTTTTCTTGAATGCATGTTAGGAAAAACATTTTCTATGCAATATCTATACTATTATTTGCAAAGTGATTTTGGAGAATGGAGGTCTCTCATTCACTCTCATACAGATAAGATACAAAAATATTTTTAATGAAATCATTTAATTATTATTTTAAATAATAATCATTTAATAGATTTTCTTATCAATAACCTACAAGATAAATATTAAAATTAGAAACTCAGAAATTTGGCTATTTATAATATAAATCCAATAATTAAAATTTAATACATTTACATCCTCTATTTAATATCTTATTTACAATTAAAAATTAAATAAAAATTGATATTTTCGTTTTATAAACATGAGCCCATATCCTAACTCACAAAATGCATATTCATACTATTGAATAAAATATTTAAGAAAAAATAAATATTTTTTTTCCTCTCATAAAGATAATGACAAAAATATTTTTCAAGAAATCATTTAATTTTAATATCTTATTTACCATTAAAAATTAAATAAAAATAAATATTTTCGTTTTATAAACAAGAGCCCATATTCTAACCCACAAATGCCTTTTCATACTATTGAACAAAATATTTAAGAAAAAATAAATATTTTTTTTTCTCTCATAAAGATAATGACAAAAATATTTTATAAGAAATCATTTAATTTTTATTTTTAATAATAATCATTTAATGGATTTTCTTATAAATAACTTACAAGATAAACATTAAAATTAGAAACTCAGAAAATTCGGTTACATACCATGTAAATCCAATAACTAAAATTTAATATATTTACATCCTCTGTTTAATATCTTATTTACCATTAAAAACTAAATATTTTTAATGAAATCATTTAATTATTATTTTAAATAATAATCTATACTATTATTTGCAAAGTGATTTTGGAGAATGGAACTCTCTCATTCACTCTCATACAGATAATGACAAAAATATTTTTAATGAAATCATTTCATTATAATTTTAAATAATAATCATTTAATAGATTTTCTTATAAATAACCTACAAGATAAATATTAAAATTAGAAACTCAAAATTTGGCTACTTACAATATAAATCCAACAATTAAAATTTAATACATTTACATCCTCTATTTAATATCTTATTTACAATTAAAAATTAAATAAAAATTGATATTTTTGTTTTATAAACATGAGCCCATATTCTAACTCACAAAATGCATTTTCATACTATTGAATAAAATATTTAAGAAAAAATAAATATTTTTTTTAATCTCATAAATATAATGATAAAAATATTTTTCAAAAAAATCATTTAATTTTAATATCTTATTTACCATTAAAAATTAAATAAAAATAAATATTTTTGTTTTATAAACAAGAGCTCATATTCTAACCCACAAATGCCTTTTCACACTATTGAATAAAATATTTAAGAAAAAATAAATATTTTTTTTTCTCTCATAAAGAGAATGACAAAAATATTTTTCAAGAAATCATTTAATTTTTATTTTTAATAATAATGGATTTTCTTATAAATAACTTACAAGATAAACATTAAAATTAGAAACTCAGAAAATTCGGTTACATACCAAGTAAATCCAGTAACTAAAATTTAATACATTTACATACTCTATTTAATATCTTATTTACCATTAAAAACTAAATATTTTTAATGAAATCATTTAATTATTATTTTAAATAATAATCCTTTAATAGATTTTCTTATAAATAACCTACAAGATAAACAATAAAATTAGAAACTCAGAAATTTGGCTACTTACAATATAAATCCAATAATTAAAATTTAATACATTTACATGATCTATTTAATATCATATTTACAATTAAAATTTAAATAAAAATTGATATTTTTGTTTTATAAACTTAAGCCCATATTCTAACTCACAAATTGCATTTTCATACAATTGAATAAAATATTTAAGAAAAACTAAATATTTTATTTTCCACTAATAAAGATAATGACAAAAATATTTTTCAAGAAATCATTTAATTTTAATATCTTATTTACCATAAAAAAATTAAATAAAAATAAAATTTTCGTTTTATAAACAAGAGCCCATATTCTAACCCACAAATGCGTTTTCATACTATTGAATAAAATATTTAAGAAAAAATAAATAATTTTTTTCTCTCATAAAGATAATGACAAAAATATTTTTCAAGAAATCATTTTATTTTTATTTTTAATAATAATCATTTAATGGATTTTCTTATAAATAACTTACAAGATAAACATTAAAATTAGAAACTCAAAATATTCGGTTACATACCATGTAAATCCAATTACTAAAATTTAATACATTTACATCCTCTATTTAATATCTCATTTATCATTAAAAACTAAATAAAAATAAATATTTTCGTTTTATAAATATGAGCCCATATTCTAACCCACAAAATACTTTTTCATACCATTGAATAAAATACTTAAGAAAAAAAAAATATTTTTTTAGCTTTTATAAAATTGAGCTCATATTAAAAAAAAAAAAAAACTAATACGTCGCCAAGAAGATGCTTCCACCAAAAAAAATATATTATGTATCCCATAATATTAGCGTTAATATTTATGTATATTTTTTACTTTATACCCAAAAAACTACTACGTCGCCAAGAATATGCTTCCACCAAAAAAAATATATTATGTATCCCATAATATTAGCATTAATATTTATGTATATTTTTTACTTTAAACCCTGTTGTTTTGGTTCTTTTGAAAAATATCCATCAGTGTATAAAGAAGAAAAAAGGATATAAATATTTTTTTCTTAGAGTTGAGGAATCATTTGAAATGCCAAGGTTTGGCATGGTCATCCTATATGTTTTAACTTGACTATTTTGAGTCTTCTTTAAAAGTTAGTACAAGCATGTTAGCATTGTGTCCTGATTTCGCTTTTAAAGAAAAATTAACGGAGTAAATCAGAAAACGTTAAATATGCCAAAAAAAAATTTAACCAAACCAAAATAAGTTAAAACAATCAAAAGGACTGTCAAGTTGTTTTGGATTTAAACAAAAAGATAAATAACCATAAGAAAAAACAAGAATGAGGAGGCGAAAGTAACAAATGTGCCACAAACTATCATAACATCCTAATTAATGCAATGAAATGTATATCGATTTTAAGATTGATGAAAAACATAAAAGATGATCATTCAACGATTGAGTTTAAAATTTAATTATTAATAATTATTTATAATCTTCTACTTTTTTTATGAAGAATATGATTAATTAACTTTAGCAATTCTTGAAAAAATACTATGATTACAGAATAATAATTATTGATTTTATTAAAACATATATAAATATTTTATAAGATCATTTATTTTATTTGCATATGCTACAAAAAAATATATAAAACAATCTAAAGTGCCAAAAAATGTATGAAAAACAATCTAAATGAGGAATTGAAAATAAAAATGAGGTATACTATTTAACTAAATGTAATATCAAATTTTTGTTTTCAATATATTATTCCGCGCGTGGCGCGGAAAACCACATAGTTATTAATATAATTTTATATAAAAATTAAATTGAAAAGGATGGTAAATAGTAATGATGAGAAACTTTGTAGGATTTGAAAAAACCATTCTATTTCCTCAAAATGTTTATCCTTGATGAAATTTGTAGGACGAAAAACATAAAGTTAAATAATAATACGACTGATAAGGATATATATAGCTAAACAAGTGGCTAAAAAAAGTTTTGGACTCATGGACCCAACTCCCAAGTGTTCTTTTTTGGTAGTTTATATCAATGTCATATGGAATCACATTTTCATGAACTTGCCGAATTTTCTAAAACTGAATCAGCTAAAGGTTAGTTAGTATATTAGGGTTTAACCCGTGCAACTGCATGGAATGATAGTTTCGGAATTTGTATTTTTATTAAAATATATCTATTTAACTATTTCAAAATTTTATTTGACGAATTGTTTACCTAGGTTTGATTATATCTTCATCTATAGTGTTGAAATTAAGCATTTTAAACCATTTTTAAAAAAATGTAAACAAATTAAAGCCTTGATCGCAGTCATAAATTAAAGGGAAAATTAAATATGATAGATAGATACATAAAACTCAAATGACTATATTGTAAATGTTAAATTTTTTATTATGTTAAAATACTACATTTTCTTAAAATAAAAATTATAACATTCAAAATTTTGATTTAATATAAACTATTTTTATAATTATGATTAAATTTAAAATGTTATTTATTCGTTCTAATTATATAGTGTAACTGAAAGATCGAGTAAAGTTTAGAAAAACTTTTACATTTAGATGCTTACTAAATGAGGTTTTCTCTAAATGAAGTTTTCTACTTATATGGTTGCACATAATGTAGATTTGTTTTATAATAGATTTTTTAACCATCACTCAATAACATATCCGATGTGGAATTTTAACAGTTCTAGTAATTTTTTTTGTTTTTAAAAATTCAAATCATAACATTAAAAAAACAATTATACTACTTTTTTATATAGATGATACAAATTATTTTTAAATAAACTTAAACAGAGATTATATGAGAAAGTTGATGATTTTAAAAATAATTAATATGATAGAACTGAATTGAATATATTTTTTATTTAGTGATTTTCGTGATTACCAATTAAGAAAATGAAATAATTTTTTTTAATTAATATTTAGTTTAATAAGACATATTTGATTTTATAATAATAATATATTAGTGACATTGTTTGTAATTATTCTAATAAATTAAACAGTATCATAAGAAGCTTTCTAGTGATAACACATTAGCATGTCTTCTCTTTTAATATAGTAGAGATATACTAATTCATGGTTTTATTGATGATAAGGATCCCAAGCATAAATGTTCAACTTCAGCCATTCAACAAAAAAAAGTTCAATTTCATCCTATCCCAAGCATAAAAGTGTATTTCTGAAATTTCCCAAAACTGATTTTATTAAGCAAATTTATATTTCTTTTCTCTTAACAGTTATTAGTTATTACC
>OVBJ01001509.1:323-27483 GCA_900406535.1 Noccaea bulbosa | reverse complement strand
CAGCTTACATGCTTATACCCAGCGATGAAAGGTCTAAGCTGGACTCGAAATTCAAGAAGAACGTCCTTCTAGGCTTTGAGAAAGGTGTTAAGGGCTTCAAGTTATGGGATCCTGAGGCTAAGAAGAGAATTTTCAGTAGAGATGTGGTGTTCGATGAGCAGTACATGGTGGAGCAGGCGAGGTCAGAACAGGTGCCTATTACTGTTGAGACTGAAGAGGAATCTAAGGAGACTTAGGAGGAGCCTAGTGTAGCTAGGCCTACAGCAGAAAACTCAGAGAAATCTGCAGAAGAAGAGCAGATTGATGAGCAGCGAAATGAGCAGGATGAAGCAGAGGAGGTTGTGAATGCAGTCAGACCAAAGAGGGTCATCAAACCGCCAGTAAGATATGGTTATGAAGACATGGTCGGTTTTGCTCTTTCTATTGAATCTGATGTTCCATTGACTTATAAAGAGGCTATTACTAGTCTGGATAAGGAGGAGTAGACAGGAGCTGTGATGGAAGAGCATGAGAGTCTTGGTAAGAACCATACTTGGGATCTTGTCCTTCTACCAAAGGGCAAGAGGGCGATTGGATGCAAGTGGGTTTTTACTAGAAAACCAGGGATGTCTGAAAAAGAGTCCTTGAAGTTCAAGGCAAGGTTGGTTGCAAAGGGGTACTCACAGAGGAAGGGAGTAGATTATGATGAGATTTTCTCTCCTATTGTTAGGCACACTTCCATTCGGATTGTGCTTAGTTTGGTAGCTAGCTGGGATCTCCATCTTGAACAGATGGATGTGAAGACAACATTTCTTCATGGTGATTTGGAGGAAGAGATCTACATGGAGCAGCCAGAAGGGCTTGTGAAACCAGGTGAGGAGAAGCTTGTATGCAGATTGAGGAAGTCTCTGTATGGGTTGAAGCAGGCTCCAAGACAATGGTACAAGCGGTTTGACTCCTACATGTTAAAGATTGGCTACCAAAGATGTGAGTATGACTGTTGTGTTTATGTACATTGTCGTGATGGTCATCCTCCTATTCTCTTGTTGCTTTATATTGATGATATGCTCATTGCTGGGAGCAATATGGATGATATTGCTGAGTTGAAGAGGTTACTGGGCAAAGAGTTTGAGATGAAGGATTTGGGTGCTGCAAAGAAGATCCTTGGGATGGAGATTCGCAGAGAGAGGAGCTCTAAAAGATTATGGCTGTCTCAAAAGGGCTACATACAGAAGGTGCTTGAAAGGTTTGACATGGCAGATGCTAAACCGGTTTCTACACCTCTGGCGAGTCATTTCAATCTTGAAGCTGCTCAGTCTCCTAAGACTGGTGAAGAGATCAAGGATATGGAACAAGTTCCTTATGCTAGTGCAGTTGGTTGTCTTATGTATGCCTTGGTCTGTACAAGACCAGATTTGGCTCAAGCTGTAAGTCAGGTCAGCAAGTACATGTCTAAACCTGGAAGAGAACATTGGAATGCTGTGAAATGGGTTCTCAGGTATTTGAAGGGTACAACTAAGGATGGACTTATGTTTGGAGGCCAAGAGTGTGGTTCAGTTGTGGGGTTTGTTGATTCAGATTATGCAGGAGATTTGGATAACAGGAGGTCTACTACAGGGTTTGTGTTTACTTTGGCTGGAGGACCTATATGTTGGAGATCTGTGCTGCAGTCGATTGTTGCAATGTCCACTACAGAAGCTGAATACATGGCGATGGGAGAGGCAGCTAAGGAGGCACTATGGGTTCAAGGACTTGTGACCGAATTGGGTGTTGATCAAGGTGGAGTTCAGTTACACTGTGATAGCCAGAGTGCAATATTTCTGGCGAAGAATCAAGTGTATCATGCAAGGACGAAGCACATTGATGTGAGGTTTCACAATATCAGAGAGTTGGTTACTTCTGGTGAGATCATTCTGGAGAAGGTGCATACGTCGGAAAATGCTGCTAATATGTTGACCAAGCCAGTTACTGTGGAGAAGTTCAAGCACTGCAAAGAGCTTCTCCATGTCTTCCAGTACTAAGGAAGAAGGAGGTCCCCCCAAGAGTTTTGAAGTAGCGGAGTCAGGAGTGATTATTCGTCAAGGTGGAATTTGTTATTCCAGGTGACTCATAATCAGTTACAGCTGTAATGGGCCATTTTAGGACGGCCCAAGTTCTATCAATACCTGTGGCCCGCTAGGCAGAGTTTTTGGGAGTTCGGAGGGGGCAAAGCCCTCGAGGTACGGTAGACTTAGGTTTATCGGAGAGACTTATATATAAGGTTCATTAGGGTTGTAATTACTTTATCACACGAGTTAATAAGAAACTCTAGAACGGGTGTATTCGCCTTAATCATATTTTTTTTCTCTTTGTTTTGTTTTGCACCTTGATTCATAACAGTTACCGATCGATAAAACGGTAAGGCAAATAGAGAGTGACGAGAAAAAAAAATCGGTATTAAACGTGTTCCAAATGGTACGAAAGATGTTTTCTGCTTTCTATTTTTGTACTGTTGTTATCTCTTACGTGTTTTAACCTTTTGCAATTTCTTACTGCTTAAAACTTTAAACATTTGATCTCAACAGTCGGATCCAATATATATTGTATACGACGAACAGCACGAATTTAGTTTGGAATAATATATTCGTTTCACATAAATCGATTTAGGGTGAGAAAAAATGATTTAAATACAGAAATTAATACGATGAATTAAACATATATCTATATTAATCATTTTTGATTAGTGATAAGTTAATATAACATCCAATTTTTAAAAATAAGTTTGATTTTTATATAATCCGCACTCACGTTGGATACCGTCAACAAAGTGAAAGACATACTTTTTATTAATATTTAGAGTGGATTGTCTACCATCAAATGAAACAGAACAATATAGTCGTTACAAGAATCCTAATAAAAACAGAGATCTAATCAGACAATAAGAAGCATCTGTGTATATATATATATATATACAACCAACACGCACGTTTAAAATCTGAAGAAAAGTATGTCTTTTGGTTTGTGGAATAAGCATGTTATTTTGGGTTTTTCATTAATAACATGCATTATATATTTGAGCTCTCTAATTTTTGAAGGTGACTTTGTCAAGTAGTCATTAAATGGCAAATCAGATGATTGCTGTTTGGAGAGTATCATCTACCATGACATTTTATTTTGGTCAAAAAAGTTCCACAATTGTATTTGCAAGTTCATGAAAATATTTAATAAGTTCCAGCTCATACATTAGCTAGACTTGGTCCACACAGTTTTAATCTTTGAATCGTCAAGTTTGTATCCTCCGGGTGTTTTATATATCATCGTCTTTATATAACGATTATGTACACTCTTCTGATATAAGAAATTCATTTTTCGTCGAAAAGACAAAATATGGATTAGAATTGGGATGATTACATTTGTTCAGGACACTAACTTTTTTTTTTTTTGAACAAACTCAGGACACTAACTTTCAGTTTAAAACTACACAAATATTAGCTTGTAGGTTCCAGGAGTTAGTGTCCTGATCTGAGTTACTTTAAAAATTACTATCAGTTTAAAACTACACAAATTCACTGATAATAATTTTTTTTAAAGATCAATTAAAGATTTTAAGCATGGTCAATATAATATTTTACCTCAGCTAAAACTTAAAACTTACATCCTTTCAAGTTGGGATAGTACAGTCAAAGTGAAGGACATATTCTACTATGCGTGTTTGGCATAAAATTAAAAGGACCATAATTGTTACAAGATTCTCAATAAAAAGTATAGATCTGATCAGACAATAAGAAGCATATATACTTGGTTAATCCGTGAAATAATATATATATATCTATAAATATTTATAAATCACGTATAATATAAATTGAGTTTTGACAAGAGTTTTCAGAATTTGAATGGACGTAAGAACAATGCGTCAAATCCTGTCTCAAGATGTGATGCTTTGCTTAGCTCTAAAATATACGGTGATTACATTATTAATTTATTATTTTTGTCACATTTTTAAAACATGGGGATGCACAATTGTTCTAATTTTGTAGTTAAGAACTTACAAGACATAAAGTATTTGCATTTTTTTAGCAAGAGGCTGGTTTTGTGGCAACTTTGTGGCCACGAGGCCCACGGAAACAAAAATCCATTTTCATCCTTCAAATGTTTCTATATTCTCTTGGAATTTTTTTATGTCGACTTTTCTTTTCATATTAGAACATGATATATATTATATATTCTGAATCCGTCGTTTCATAAATCGTTTTTCACCAACTATGCATCTATTGAAAAAGTTTAACTAAAAAAGAAAAGAATTACTGTTGTTCCGAGTTGCGACACTAAAATCGAATAGACATGTCTGATCTTTTTGCTTTGTAAAATCGAATAGACACAAAGTCAAGGTTTTTTTTTGTTTTGATTAAAAAGGACACCAAGTCAAGTTGAAACGAAATCGGCTAATATGAGATATTTCTCATTTATATTCTCAGATAAAAAGTATAATGATTTTCTCTAATCTAATAATCTAAGTTTGTTTACACAGTATATGTGGTGACAAAATTATCTAAGGTGTGAACTAACATATTTAGCTAGATTGTAAATGGAGTTTACTATGTGTGTGTTAGTTAGCCATGAATATTCCAGACTAAATTCACAAAGTTTATAGAAATTCGAGTTTTTTTGCTACTTAAAATGTATACTCGTGATAATTTATAACTGAAATTGCATAAAAAGGAATTGAGCTTTAGCCTCAATCACCACTGAACCACCAAAAAATAGTTTAGATAGTAAATCGAACTACACTTCGTAAAACAATTGTTCTCAAAATTACTACCAGTAACTCAGTAACACATATCAATAAGATATAGCTAAAAATCGATTAACCTTTGATACAAAAAAAAAATATATATATATTGCAAAGAAGAAATAATGTAAAGATGAAGGGTGAGGAAACAAAGAAAAAAAACATCACGTCGATGTCAAATTACCGCATTATGATCTTCCATTCTTCCATCACCATCAAATTCAATCGCCGTACCAAGATGTTGTTAATGCGGGAGATGAGCATCCATCCACCCACCCATATATAGTTTTGATGTCCATTGATCATTATGTCTATTGTTTCATGTTTTTCTGTTTTCTTAATTTGGTAACAGATCCATAATATTGTTCCACCATTTTTTGGATGTTTTTTTTGTCCTTCTCAAACAATTATCTTTCTTATATAAATATATATATTGCAAAAGTTGAATTCTAATTAAAATATTATAAATTATAGCTTATTTTTTTATATAATAAAGAAATTTTTCTCAATAAGCACTAAATTAACCGAATCACAATAACACTCTTTGTATACTATTTATACGCCAATTTCTCATTTTCTCTTTTTCTTATGTTGTTATTTAGTTTTTCTCTCTTTGTATATACATTAAAATCTTCTTAATAAAGAGAGAAAAAAATACTAAATTCGGATAATAGTCATGTTAAGTCATTAGTTAGAATATATCTTGTATAATATTTCCTATGTCCTAAAATATAAACTGTTTTGGCATAATGTATCTGTAATTATCTGAATGTATCTGTCCAAAAATACATTAGTTGCCTTATTTATCTTTATGAATCTCTTGACTTATAGTGTCATAAATTCCTCCACATGCGATCGCTTTCTACTGCTTTCATAAAATAAAAAAACTTGTAGAACGATTTATCTTGTGAAATGTGTGGTTTGGTGCTACGAGTTTCAAATAATAAAGTTTAGATTTAATTTAGGTGAAAGGATGCTTTGGATTTGTGTACGGGAAGAGTAGATAGCAGCGGTCATATATATGATCAGAGGCTACGTCGGCAACATTAATTCTGTCGGAGATGGTAGTAGCATAAGTGATTGAGATTTTGATGCTTTCAAGATAATGATGATGGTGGTGTTGAATGCGGTTGCATTTTCCTTTGTAAATCTTGGATTAGACACATACAAAATTTATCAATTCTTGAAAAAGTCTCTCAACGTAACAGACACTACTAATAAGTTAAATAGACCAAAATATAAAAATAGTAAATATGACAAGTGAAATATAACTAAGGTTCTTTTGACACGATCCCATCTAACAACGAATTGGGGAAATCATACATATTCACATGTAATCCACTCAAAGTAAGTTTATTAGAACACAAATCCACTGGAGTTACATTTAAAACGAATTGGAGAATCATACACGGTTTCTCCTATTTCTTATTGTTGTATATGGTATACTATAGCAATCTCTATTTTCTTAACTATTTTTATTAAGAAGGATATTTTTGTCCAAAATAATTGTTTTTGGTTAATCTCTTCATTGTGATTTTTTTATGGCTATAAGTTAAATTTATTATGCCAATATGGTCAGTCATTATCCAAGTTCACCCATAAATATACCTAATTAAATCTCTCATTTATTGAAATAAAGAAAAAACAAACTGTACCAAATTTTTAAAAGTTAAAATTTTGAAAATAATTAAAGCAGTTTAGGAAAGAAAGTGTTATCCGTTTCCGACAGTAGAATTAAAACTCTTTTCCTAATGAAAGTTATCGGGTATTAGTAAAAAGGGTAAATACAAAATTATCCTCGGAATAGCTGTAATAAGTGAGATTCACACACTAATAAGCGCGCGTGGGAGAGACATATTGTGAAATAAAATTCAATGTAATCAGATTTTCTTCAGAGAGACCAAAGTCCAAACAACCCCGTTGTCCGATCAACACCGATCTACTTGTCCAGACATGTTCTCACACGTGTCTCTTTTTCAACTCCGATTCTGACTTTTCTTCAACTCTAGTCTCTCTGGTAATGTTCTTCTCCTCCATTAGTAGAACTAGGTTAATCAAGTGAGAGAGAGAGATGAAGGGGGAAGGTAAAGTGTTCTTGAAGTCGCGTATGAAATGGATTGGTCTGCTTGGTCTTGTCTTGTCGGTTTTCTCTCTCATTGTCCACTTTCTTCTGGCTGGATTCACCGACGACTCCATCTCCGATTACTCAATCCCTATTACTATCTTCTCCTGGAGACCCGTCTTCGACAATCCCAGATTTGCCCGACATGTATACATCTCTCTCTCACTGTTTCCTTTCATTTGATTTCACAGTGTTTAAGTGGATCTCCATTGTTGAGGGAGGAAACAAAAAGATATATATGGAATCACAAGGAAAATTTATTTAATTGTTTCAAGTGGGCCATTCTTCTTTTCTCCTGAGCATCTTCAGTTTCATTGGAATTTTACAGTTTCTTTGCAAAGATAATATAGAAATCGTTTTTCTCTTTTCTTTCCTTAAAAGTTTGTACTATACTCGCAATTATGTCTCTTTCCGTTTATCAAATTGGTTTTCGATCTGGAGGACCAGGATTCAATTTTTGCATTTTTTTTCATGCAATACTCTGTTTTTAGCTTTTTTTTTTTTGCTTCTTTTTTGATGTTTATGTTACAGACGCCACTGTACAGAAGACTTTGGGGTCCAACGAGGCATGTGGATTCCTTACTTCCCGATGCTAATCCAAGAGTTTACCATTCGGGTTTGTTTCTTTTATAAAAAATTCATGTTTCTTCCTACATTATTTCAATCATAGCTTAGCTTAGCTTGGAATCATAGTTTACCTTGTTGTCTTTTTATAAGAGGAACTAAATTGGTGTTCTGTATCTTCTTATCTACCTCATTGTGTTTGTTTGGTTTTGCAATTTGGGTGACACAGAGCCTCCTGCTAGGACAAATGGTTTTGTCTTTGTTAGAATACAAGGTGGTTTCCATGAGATTAGAAATTCGGTAAGAAAACAAAATTCAGATCATCTGTGACATTTCAATCAAGTGTGACACTTGTCATGGCATTTACTTTGGTCATTTTTTTTAATAGATTCCTGACGTTGTAGCTGTGTCTCGTCTTCTTAACGCCACTTTGGTTATTCCTGAGATCCAGTCAACAACCAGCAGCAAAGGAATAAGGTTTGTACTTAGTTATTGATACTCTATGATTGATGATGCAACTGATTTGGTTCTTTGTTCTATGATATGTTGTTTACGAGCAGCTCACAGTTCAAGAGCTTTGCATACTTGTACAATGAAGAGCACTTCATGGCATCAATTGCAAACGACGTCAGAGTTGTTAAAACTCTCCCCAAGGATCTCAAATGGGCTAGAAGAAAAAAACAAATCCCTTCTTTTAAAGTCTCTTACGGATCTTCGCCTTATTACTACTTACACCATGTTCTTCCTGTTCTCATTAAGCACTCTGTCGTTGAGCTCGTTGTCCCTCACGGTGGATGCTTACAAGTAATTGACAAACTTGTCAATCTTCTTAGCAATTACTTCTCTATATTCTGATTGATCTTTTCGTGTAGGCTATACTTCCAAGTGATCTTGAAGAATATCAGAGGCTGCGGTGTAGAGTTGCGTTCCACGCCTTACAGTTTAGGAAAGAGGTTCAAGAACTTTCCACTAAAGTATTGCAAAGGCTGAGACCTTTGGGACGACCTTTCATAGCCTATGATCCAGGGATGACAAGAGAAGCTTTGGCCTACCATGGTTGTGCTGAGTTGTTCCAGGTACTTTGAAGTTTATAGTGTTGTACGGTTTGATAGTATTTTGCGACTTATGTGTTTATTGAATTTTGGAGCTACTTGAAGGATGTTCATACAGAGCTTATACAACATAAAAGAGCTTGGATGATCAAGCGTGGGATCGTCAAAGGGAAGCTCTCTGTAGACTCAGCCGAGCAACGCCTCGCGGGCTTATGTCCTCTCATGCCAGAAGAAGTAAAGCAAGAGTGTAAATATTTACTGATTCTAGTTCGATAAAGTAACAAAACCTGTATAGTTTACGCTTTTGGCTCTCTCTCTCTCTCTCTTTCTCTCTCTCAGGTTGGTATTCTTCTACGAGCTTACGGATACTCATGGGACACAATCATATATGTGGCCGGGGGAGAGGTTTTTGGCGGGCAGAGAACGTTAATTCCTTTACACGGCATGTTTGAAAATGTTGTTGACCGGACTTCTCTTAGTACTGGATGGGAGCTCGCTAAAATGTATGGCCGCGAGGCGAAACATAAAGATATCAAGCAAACTACGGTTCCTTCGGTTGAGGAAGAAACGAAACATGATGCGTTGAAGAGCACAAGACAAAGGCCTCAACCGCTTCCTCCTCCACCGGCGAGACCAAAGTACTATAACATTGAAGGTTGGTGGGGTTGGGTGGCTGAGAGTGACAATGAGCCTGAGAACACTGTTATTGAGCTGAGAACTAATGCTCACAAGTTGTTGTGGGAAGCTATTGATTACGTTGTGAGCGTTGAAGCGGATGTGTTTGTCCCGGGGTTTGATCGTGACGGGAAAGGACATCCGAGTTTTGCTAGTTTGGTGATGGGTCACAGGCTTTATCAGTCTGCTTCTGCTAAGACTTTTAGACCAGACAGGTAATGTGATGAATGAATGAATGTATCATCTTGTTTGGAAGATATTCAGTAGTAATCTCAATATTTGATCATAATTGCAGGAAACAAATTGCAATGCTTTTGGAAGAGATCCGAGACCATATGTACGAGGCGAATCACGCTTGGATAGCATCGGTTAGGAAGCTTCTCAAGAGAAGCATACTCGAGGGACTTCTTGAATCTTCCAAAAGATCAAAGGCCTTTAGTTTTCTTTCACATCCTGTACCTGAGTGTTCTTGCGTTAGGCATGCTCATCGGGTTTCAAACGCGTCGCTGATTGAAGCAGATCTCGGGGTGACACACCGTTGTCCGCAGTCGATGGATGGCGCTGTAACTGAAAGATCGAAGGAGAATAAGAATGCAGAGAGAGAAGAGGATCTTGATGAAGAGGATTTGTCTTCTTCAGGATTGTTCTTTGGCCACAGAGGAAGTGGAGGGAACAGTAATAGTAATAATGAGACTGTAAATTCTGAAACTAACAACAAGGAGGAAGGCCAGCTTGAAGATCAAGAAGAGCTCGAGGGCAGCGAAAGGTAGGCTCAGAGTTATCGAAAAACATTATTGGTTTTTGATCGAAGAATGCAATAGCTTATAACGAGCAAGTCGCATGTACCATGTAGTTCTATCTAGGGAGCTCATTTCTTGGGTTGTGGTATGTCATATTTTCTCAAAGTTAGTTTATGTAGCCTGGTTATTAGGTTTGTGTATTAGAAAAGATTTTGGTGATCAATTTTACAACTGTAGAAGTGTATTTGAAGTGATATTTTAAAGAAACATAGTTATATAAAATTATATCTTTGTAACATAATCTCAGAAGCAAATCACAACCCTCTGATACAAAATACAAAATCAGCATGCGTAAAAACACTAACCAACCCCCCCGCAAAACACAAAGCGAGGCCCTTTGAAAACAAATGATGGGGCAAAGAAACCAAGACACTATAATCACACAATGGATCCTTGTAATGGAGGAGAAGAGTAACGTTTTTCTATACAATTGTACCTTAAGTCATTGTCAGGAACGAGGAACGAATGTTTCGAAGAGACTTGTGCAAAATATCCTCTCCTTTTGTCTTCAACACGGATCAACCTTCGAATTCGATTCTGATGGAACTTTTCTTCATCCTTAGTCCTTATCGTAAAAGGCAATAAGATGATTTCACATGGTTATGCCAAGCCGCAACGTTTTGCCCATCTACAGTGACCCAGTCCACAACAGTTGCCGCAGGTTGTTCGTACCATTCATCCAGCTGCATTCAATTACAACAAAAATCTGTTTATTACACATTTTATTCATTAATTTAGTTCGGAAATTAGTGTGGTGGCTGAACAATATATTCCACACTATCCCACGTCCAAAGCATCGGAAATGGTTGCTTACCAAACCCCACACGTATTTGCAGTGCTCCAAGGAAGTTTGAGCATTCAAGACCGCAGTCTTGAGCTCAGGCAACCATTTCTCTGTTATCGTATTATCTTGTTCAGTGGCAAGATCTAGGCAGTACTTAGTTGTCCTGCGCATTGTATTCACATAAAGAATGAATCAAGCAGACAAATAGTATGGTGCATCATTCACAAGATAATAGTACAGAGAAGCACGACTTACCTTTCATATTCTTGCTGGGCATGGTAAGCATGGCTTAGTAGAGCACGACCACTTTCAACTAAATCCTGACGTATATCCACCAAGTTGATTGCCTTTGCTAAATCTTCCAAAATACATGCCTCAGAGCCACGGAGCCTCATGCAGAACTCAAGAGACTCTAAGACTGATGCCAAACTTGCATCTGAACCCTCCAAGCCTATATAGATAGCAAGAAATTTCAATTACAGTAAAAACTTTTTTATGCATGGGCGTTAATTTGATCTTTGAAGAATCTAGCTATTTAATTTCAAGATGCTTCATTATTGTTGCACTCTTTTACACCATTAAATTATATCCCATGAAATCTGCAACTTCAGCGCAAGGGATAAGATAGTGCAATTCGGTCAAGCCCTAATCTATGTAGATGAACCAACTATTCAAAGAAAAATCTCGATATGTTTGTTTTGGTCTAGTTTTGTATTAGGTTGTTTATTCTACAGAATAAAATATTTTGTCATTCATAAGCCCGGCCAATAATAGTTTCACAAGGAAACACATTGAGATTTGACCATCAAGATATTTTTTTGTGAGACATTCACTACTCAATTTCTGCATTTGGGGAAAAAGAAAGACTCACCTGCAGGATATTGAAGGGCAGCGGAAATGCGACATATAGATGGAATTGCCGAAGGATCTCTTGCACCAGCTCTTGCAGTCAACAAAGCAGCATTCTTCTCTGCTGAGGCAACAGCTTCAGGGCCCGCCGACCCATTAGCTCCCATAGACTCCAGAAGGGCCTGATCAAGAAAACGAGTCAAATAGATATGAACATAACATAGCAGTAACATTCCAGTTTGCTAAACCAAAAAAGCATAAAACCTAGTGATAACCATTCCGGCGCAGCATTTAAACCAACAAAAACCATGACTTTTTAAGCTAAACTTCCTCTATGCTCCATAAATATTTAACTCGCAGCAAAAGAATATTTGTACAACAAAGGACAACTTTCAATTTGTAACATGTCAGTATCTTCCAAATAATCTCTCTCCAATTCTGTGTAACTATAATGTATCTTAAAGATTGTTATCAAACAGATACGGAAAGAAAATACAGACCTGCGGAGTTGCTGGAAGCATATAGAGGCTGTTATCAGGACTTTGGAAGTAAGCAGACACTTCTTTCTCAATGTAATCTTTAGCGTTTTGTGAAATGTCTGCAACAACCTCACTAGCTGGAATTATAGTGGCCATTGCGTATTCCCTTGCAGCCAGTGGTTGCTGGTTCCAGAATGCAGCAGCATCCTGAGCAAAAAAGGGATTATGATACAGAGTTGTGTTAATTGCAATTAATCTTTTTTGTTTTAATCAATGACATAATCAGTTGGAAAATTACCATGTTGGCCTTGAGAAGAGTAGTATATATGGTTTCAAGTTCGGATCTGCGAGCATCAAATTCTTCAATTTTCTTCCACTTCTGTTTCAAAGAATGTTCAGCTTCTTTCCTTTCAGCGCACAATTTATTCAGCCGTTGTATTTCAGATATCAACGTATTTAAGCTAGCCCTCAAACCAGCAGCTTCTCGTTCCTTTCCCCATACGTCCAACTGCAAAAGAAAAATTAAATAGCTAGGTCAAGTTAACTTAAACTGGACTTTTTTTATAACTGAATCAGCTATATAAACAAACTGTAGAACGAAATATAATCGACTTTCATAGGAGTATTAGTTGCATAAGCCGGTAAAGGACATGTAAGTTGGAAAGAAATGTGTTTTAGATCACAGGACGATGTATGAATAGATTAACTAAGGTAACATAAGTCATGGATACCAAGGAAAACCAGGCAATTACCTCAAATTGCCTAAGATTTTTAACATTCTGTGACGTGCCTCCACCAAGTGAATGAGAAGAAACTGTGTCAACACTTCCATGCAAACGGTTTTTAAGTTTCTGACATAAAACCCGAGCTTCTGCGGCTTTGTTCAGTGCATCTTCAGTTCCCAAAAATTGTTGCACATGTGCTTTCTGGATAAAATAATGCGTGCAAGATGAAATAGATATATCTAAACATATGATAATACAGCGCAACAAGTGTAAACGCAGTAGCTGACCTAAGCATGCGAGCTAAGCCATTGCTAAACAGTAAGCCTAGAATTGTGTCCTTTCTAAACATTATATGCTGGAATAACCAGAAAGAAACCAGAAAATCAAATAAGGAGAGCAACCTGTCGTTCAAGGAGCTGGTTGTTTGATCCTTTGGAATGAGTATCTGTGGCATGCTTCCCATTACCATCAAATTGATAACTTAATGGTGAGCTCACATCAGAAGAAGAAATCTCCATTACCCGGTTGTTTTCGTACTTATACCTGTAGAATAGGTTGACATCATATAGCTTTCATTAGCTAATCAATACCCAATCTGTCTCTGCAGTTTTCAAGAAATGAGTAGAAATAGCATGCAAGGTGCATTTAAGTGAACAGAACCCTGCTGAAGCAGAAATGCACATTTAGAGAGACGGATTTTAAGGAAAGTAGAGCGGCACCTCAATGTTTCAGCATCAGCTCTGACATCGATCTTCTCTATCTCTCTAGATATTAGGGTCTTAAGGCGTAGGGTGTGCAGAGCAATAGCCTGAAGGACTAGAGGAGGACTACTCAGGCAGTTTAGTATAACAGCTCTCATCTCATCAGATATTTCTCCATCATATTCAAAACCCAGATTGGTAGTTTCAAGCTCAGGATGCGAATGAATTCCATTTCCTTCGTAAGCAGGAAAAGAGTTACAAATTCTGTCAACCATGTGTGATGCAAGTGATTCACAAGCTTTCCTGATATTCCGTTCTCGGGTTGTTTCAACAAGAATGACATCGTCCGCCGGCTTACTTCCTTTGACAGAGGAATACACAGCTTCCCTCTCCATGTTAGTGCTGAGCTTGCTCGATAAATCACTCGAAGAATCTAAACTCGACCTCTGTGCATCCCTTGCTTGATTAACATAGATTTGAAGCCTTTTGTGATACTCTGCAAATATTCTTGCTGCTTCGTCACATTGCTGATCATAAGCTTCCAGCGTTGCTTGCTTATGCCTGGGAAAACAATAAAATCTCATGAAAGGATTTAAAAGATCAACTGCACACAAACAACAGAAGTCATGTTGTCACAGCAGAGCACATTTCTTTTAACATACCCAGTTCCCTTGTTCATGTGGTTAGTTGGCAATGATTCATCTTAGAGGGAAGATACATGAATATTACAAAGTACGTAAAAAAGCTTACAACTTTTGTCAGAACAGTGAAGTCAAGGTAACAGCAAAATTCTGTTGAGGCATCCTAAAGCTATAGCAAGTTACAAATATCAATGCATAACTAAACATGAACCTTAGTGCCGTGAATGTGTGAGTGCCTAAATCGCACAGAAGGAAATCCGAGATAACATCCTACAAGATGCAAAATGTTTGCTGAAATTCCACAAGTCTAATATCCAGAAAACTCATAGCTATGGCACCATCTTAGCAAGTGCAGATTTTCTACATACTGTTTCACCTCAAGAGAGAATGGGAAGTTAGTCAAAACTAAGATTCAAGCCAAACCTGTAATTTGCTCTCTCGTCAAGCATCCTCTTCCGTTCAGCTTCTTCTCTCGAGACCTCAAGCATTCTAGCTTTCAGATCCTTCCTTTGCCTCCTCACAACGTTCCTCAATCTCTCCACCTCTTTTGCAGCCAACTCCCTTTCATGCAATGCAGCCTCTCGGCTCTCTGCAGAACTCAAACCCTCCCCAGCCACCGCCTTCTCTTTTCGCCTTCCTTTACCCTTACTCTCCTCCTTCACTGGATTCACAGGATTGGCAATACTAGCATCGCCGCTACCCCCATGAACCGTGATGTTACGCCTAATGCTCTCAACGGTCTTCTCTGATTTCGCTCGGTTTATCAAAAAATTCCAAATGGGTATCATATTCCCTCTACAAATCTTCCTTATAGCATCAACAGAAGGCACATGGGATTTGCTATGACCTAATTGCCTGTAGCCCATTTCCTTCTGAAGCCATTCTAATATGGCTTCTGGTGTTGGATTCGAGCTCGATAAGCTCTGCATTTTCCTAGAATCAAATGTCTCACCAAACCCTTTAACCCTCTAGTTTTTCTACTCGCACATTCAGTACATTGCTCGAAATTGACATCAACAAGTTGAGTATTTGCAACAGTTGAAGCAGAAATGTAAGCTGTAAATACCTAGATTCCACAAAAGCAGCCAACAGAGCTAAACAAGCATATGAGTATATATGGAGGGCAAGCGAGCTAGGGTTTCAAATCTCCGGCAATGGAGCACCAACCGATTGATCATCCAATTGAGAAAGCGATAAGACGAACAGATCTGGGAACGCAGAAGACGAAATTGCTGGAATAAGTCGGAAAAATTAAATAGAGAGATTTCAAAATGGAAATCGAAAAGATGAAACTCGAATTTTTGTGGCAAGTGATGAATGAGGTCACTCTGCCTGCGTTCTCCAGATTTGAAAAATGAAACGGGTCCAGGTCCGAGTCCGAGTCCGGGTCCACGTCCGGATCCGAGTCGAACCGTTTAATAGGTGAGCGACTGAAATGAGAAAAACATGTGGGTCTAATTTAAACTTTGAATTAAATGCAGGGTTATTGCTGAAACAATCTATTTCTTTTTCTCCCTCCATACGTTTTCAATTTTTCAAGGGTAATTTTGTCGAAAAACGATACAAAATTAGTTTCATATCTATATATATATAAAGTTAAGCAAACTCTCTTCTTAAACTGCCACCTCACCAATTAGAAGCTCTAGAAATTTGACACATAATCATGTTATTTTTTATATTCAAAGTTATTTATTATTATATTCTATTTTTATTATTAAACTTTAATTTTTATAATAAATATCTTACATTAATCTAACAGGTTTAACTAGAATTTGAAAAGTTATTTTGTTTTATAACATATATATAACTTATAGAACAAGACTGCACCATAATATTCGAGACATAATAATTGACATACTTGATTCTCTATTATTATATTTTAATTATCATAATAATTATCATCTACTAATATATTAGTTTTAACAAGAATTTGAAAAAATTTATCTAAAATAAATCGTATGTATTGATATACAAAAACTAAAATTTAACGGTTTATTTTAGTTTTATCAAATTTAATTATATAGTTTTATAATATTTATGGAACGAGACGGGATGAAACAAGACAGAAAAGAACAGGATGGGACGTAATGGGAAAGAACATGATGAGAATAAACAAGAAGTAATGAGATATGGCGAGAAGAAACATAACAAAAAGGGAATAAACAAGATGGGACGGGACGGGAAGAAACGGGTCGGGAAGAAACAAGAAGTAATGAGAGAGGATGAGAAGAAATAAAACAAGACGTGACAGGACGGGAAGAGACGAAAAGAAACAGGATGGAACGAGAAGGAAAATAATGGAAATGAACGAGACGAAACAGACAAGACGAAAATGAACGAGACAGGACGGGACATAACGGAACTTATACCTATAATTTTTATTTAATTACTATGCATATGATATTTTTGAAACACAAAATTAAAGTACAAAATTTGATATCGTCAGGACTAATAATATAAAATTCTGCGCGAAGCGCGGATCATTGCCCTAGTAACCCATAAAAAAAAACACATTTTAGCAATTTAAAGTTTTTTAAAAACGGTGTTATCCACCCAATTTCCGTTTACAGTTTTTTCCATTACAAAATGTGACGAACATATATAGTATATAGTTTGTGTTAATACCGTTTTCAATAGAAAAGTTGTAAAAGACATAAGAAAATGGCCTACACTGTAACATGGAACGTATTGTAATATTGCTTATAATAAAATTGGATAGTTGGCTGGTAAAGAAAAATACCGTTTTTGTGTCACCTTCGAGTTTAAATTTGCAATATCATAAAAATAAAAAAGAATCAAAATTAACACAATGTAATGTATAATTAACCATATGGTAAAACGTAAAATATACAAAATCACATTAGACAATCAATTTTTCTAAAACTCATTCGAAGTTTGAAACTGGAGGACATCATATGCCGGTTCTAAGCACGCCAAACCCGAAAACCTCTTCTATTATTCGGGTTGGTTCTACTTAAACCGATGAGTTATTTTCGTTACTATTTTAAGTAGTGAAAATTAAGAAACCATCAGGGCCTTCGGACCTCTATTCTCCGGTGAGCCGGGGCATCCAATGCGGGAACGTTGTATTCGTTGGTCGAAGTATGGTGCCGGCATCAACTTCTCCTGCCACTCCATTCCTTTGCGATGTGTCCCTACAAGTAATATATTAAATCAATCCATATAGGTGATAAAAAAAATTTGCCTCTAGCTACGCATTTATCAAGGATACAAATTAAGATGTGTTGATAATTAGTATAAGTCAAATCTAACACATCATAATTTTATTTCTAAATAGCACATATATATATGCGTAGCCAAGTAAAATCGATATATACAAAATTTGAAAGCTTATAGTACCCAAGAGATACAGGAGGAGGAGATATAGGACACGGCAGCGGGTGCGGTAGCTCACATGGCGGCGTTGCCAAGGAGGCTAAGCCTTGGTTGAGGTTTTGTGGCTCCAATTCTTCTCTTTGATCAACCTGCCAAATTCATTACTTGTTAATTATATCAACTATGATTCGTTTTGCAATTGATATACCACTCAAACATAAATCAAATATATTTTATATGTAACTGTGAGATTTTTAATGGCTATGTAAATCCAATATTATATCGGAAATCACATATATACACATGTAGTAAGAGATTATGAAAGTCGGTTCACCTTGTTTGTTAGCTGTTTCTTCAGTTCTCTTAGTTCCTTCTCCTATGCCAACATAAGAAAAGTCGGAGCATTTATTAGTTTAACTCGTTTGGAAACTCAAGTATATTCTCGTTCTAAAATCTGTATTTGCAAAAACGAAGATTAACAATTTTAAGTTGAAGATCACATATATTCCAAGTATTTTCGTGAAAACCTAATCGCAAAAAGACGTAGGTAAGTGTATCTCTAAACCGGTCAATATATATGTTGATTGTGTTAATGGTTATATGCATAAAAAATGAAACAGCGTTTTTGTTTACAAAATCATGTATATATATTACCTTTTTCTGCAGCTGTGCTATGGACTCTACCATGAGCTGGTTCTGTGCTCCAAAACCAAAACAATAGCTACATGGTTAGACGTAGCATATCTATATATCTGTGTATATGCATACGCACACTGAACATTATTAGATATACACATTTGTGTACATATGATCCATGCATATGTATACATGATACTATATAATGTTTGTATGGATATCTTTAGATAAAGAACCTTTCTAGAGCGAGTTCTCTTGAGGGAAGTATCTAGTTGCATCTCCAGACCTTGAAGCTCTCTGATACTTAGAGCATCCACCTCTTCTCCTTTTAATTGGCTTATTATATGAATTAAAGATGAATATACAATTTATTATATTGTATATATATATTTGGATACGTATGTATTTATGTATGAATGATCCTTTAGTAATAAGTTTCTAACCTTACGCTTCTCTGCATGACATCAATCATCCTCAAGAGCTTTGAGCATTCTGTTGAACACTCTCCCTACAAACAACAAGAAGAAGTACATAAACAATAGTTAGTTTATTCAATTTACGTAATATAGAACAATGATTCATACTTAAGATATTGATTGATGTGCTTAAGAACCTGTGAACCCAAACTTGGTGTAGGAATATCTTCACCGGCGTATGAACATCTTTCATATCGATCAAGAATTCTCTCCATACTAAACATCATATCATTATAACTTCAGTTAACACTCGATGTATATATATTATATATATATATATACACTATCATCATACCGCATGAACAAATGAATTGAGTAATCATTTTTTTTTTACTTTAGTTGGTGAACTCTCATCTTTTTTTTTTTTAAGAAACAGTAAAATTCAAAATTCATATGCATCAAGCATACATATATATAAAATAGCACCGAGTATATGGGTTAAGCACCCAACCAATACTACTGTGAATAATGCAATCAAGCCGAAACTCAAGTGATCTACATGCAGAGTTTGCATACAGTGAAATTAAACCTGGGAAATAGCGAATTAATGCTCTTGACTAGCCTTAGACTCAATGCCACTGTGTCACAGCAACAGGTTTTTACACATTATTGTTACAGTATTGCTTAGACTAGTATAACTAATAGATCAAATTAAAATTAACCCAATTCCTTACAATGTTTGTAAGCAATTTCATTTTTCGACATAGTACTTGAGCTTAGTAGCTAGAAAGAAAACTAACATCATGGGTGTGTGTATATTTTCATGTGAAGATCGAGGTTAGTCCTAGGTTCGACCAACAAAAAGACAAAACAAGGCACAAAGCTCCATGACAAAGGCTCGTCATGCTTCCAACAACATTTTACTGTATATATTAAAGGTTTATTAAAACACAGTACCACATAATGAAATCACTTTCATGTTTACTGTTATAACAATCATGATTGAAAGCTCACTCCTATTTATAGTCGATTTGGTTTCTCTCTTTAGTAATTTTGTGTACATTGAGATAATTTCAATATATATATTTGCACCAAACTTTTATATGATCTTTTCTTCCTATATATAGTACAATTAGTTTTTAGTCGTACTTTGCAGGAATGATAGCGTTTATCAAAAGGTGAGAACTGTTAGAATGTACATTAACCTAGGACATTGAGATAATTAGAACGGTGTCATCATAATATGTCTCCTAGTAGTATATTTTTGTTTTTTTTACTCTTCTGCTTCAACAATTACCATCTACTGTAAATTGTTATCTTGTCACTGTATTAATTATGTAAGATCGCCAGACTGATACTGAATTAGTTACTATAAAAAAATTTGAATTGCCATTTTTAGTTATATTATCTTCTCCTTTTTGTTGCTAGATATATTATGTTTCAATGGTTATCAGATCAAAGTATACCTTATCTTTTACAACAGATCAAAGTAAACCCATTAGACCTATTGTATTAAAATAAAATAAAAATTACTCGAATTATGAAATATATAAATGAATTTTAATCTAACATACAAAACCAAAAAAACTACCTTAGAACATTAGATCTACTCATGGATCCAAACCCAGCAGGTGTAAATCTGAAATATATTTGTAGACATCCATTTTTTTTCTATAAATCACCTTTTTCCATAAGGTTGAAGAACAAAAACTCGCACAGAAATAATAAGAATGATCTCTGATTAATTCATGGTATATTCAACATATTTCCTCGATAATCAAATTTGTTTATACGTAGTCTTATACCGGTTTACAGACATACAATTAGCAAATTATTCCACCATGTTTCTGGAAAATTCAAATAATCAAAGAAACTGTTATATCTCACAATTCTTGTTTGTATGATCTCTACTTTAATTTGGTTTATATAGGATAATATTTCATTTGTTTTATGTTCTTCTCTAACTTAGAGATGTAAGAACTAATCATGTGTACTAAACTCTCACACACACATACATGGCTACAAATTCATCTATTTAATCAAAAGATCTCATCCAATTTCACATCAATCTAGGTGAAACCTACCACTTTTTCACAATCTGTCAAAACATGAAATATAAGCTGATATATATGTAGATATATAAGGATTTGGATTGACGAGATAATCTATCTCTCACAGTAAAATTCGAAGTAAATTAACTAGTTTAGGAAGAAATTCGAACCTGGAGCCAGCAGAGTACTCAAAGAGCTTGCCTTTTGGGGAGAAGACGATCAAAGCAACGTCAGCATCACATAACACAGAGATCTCTTGAGCTTTCTTCACCAAACCCGTCCTTCGCTTCGAAAATGTCACTTGTCTCCTTATCTTATTCTCGATCCGCCGTAGCTGAACCCTTCCCCTTCCCATTTTGTCAAAAGTTTCTCAAGAAACCAAAGAGAAAGCTAGAAGAAGAGCTTGGAACCTTGACCAGTGAAAAGAAGAAGAAAAAACCCTAGATTCTCACAATAAAAAGAAGAAAAGTAGAGTCAGATGAGAAATTACGCAAAGATTTTGTTTAAATTTCTATCTGTGTGAACTTAGTTAATATATAAATATATTTTATACACACACAATAGAGCATATATATATGGAGGAAAAAGAGAAAGTATCAAATGATACAATTAGGGAAAGTGAAAGCACAAAACTAGTATATATGTCTATATGTCTGAAATAGTCTTGACGATCAATTATTGTTAGTATTAGTTAATGAAGTAATTGTTTAACTCAAATTGCTGGTTTTAATTCGTACGGAGTTTGGCTGTTTCTCATTCAATATAGAATATTTGTAATTATCAATATCAAAGTTCTTCTAACAAATGCTGTGAATCAATTGGATCTTTTGACCATTTGGTATAAAATATAAGAACGGATAAGAAGATACATATTAAAATATTAATAAAGAACTTAGACCTATCACATTGTTAACCACCACATGATATAACAAAGTATTTATTTGTACGTTAAAGACAAAATTTGAACGCCCTTATATAGAATGAAAAGATACGAGGGGCAAAAAGGGTATAGATGAGAAATTAACTAAACAATTTACATAATGTTTAGGGGAAATTTTCAGTGAAATCCAAGAATACCCTCCACCATATTTACTTTTTTTCTTTCATCAGAAGTTTAACTTCATCAAACTATAAAAACATCTCCAGCAAGGGTATTAAACCTATAATATTTTACAAAAAAACGAATCAAAATTTATATTATTATATTATGTGAATATGCAAATAGTATAGAGATTCTATCAAAAATCTTTAAACGAAAATTTTTTTGACTGAATCTTACACTGTTTACATATCCACATAATACAATAATATAAATTTTGTCTGGTTTTTTATGAGAGACGATAGGTAAAAACCCTTGCTAGAGATGCTCTTAAAGTCTCCTATTTGCATATTCACATAATACAATAATATAAAATTTACCTCATTTTTTTGTGAGAGACTATGAGTTTAAGAGCACATACAATGGATAAACCATCGTAGTTTCTTTAAAAAATTTGGAAAAAAAAAAGAAAAAAAAAAAANCGAAAAAAAAAAAAAAATAAATAAAACAACCAATCGGGTTGTGACACGTGTAGAAACTTGTCAGAGAAACTCGCTCAAAACTTCTTCGGAAAGAGACTCCTCACGTTGAATCTCTCCACGTAAACGCCACGTCAGCGCACACATAGATAAATGTTTTATTTATTTTTTTCTTTTTTTGCTAAATAAACTCATCCGGTCTTTCCATTGTATGTGCTATAATAAACTTGCTGAATATGCTCTACCTGTATAAAATATATAGTATATCAAACCGAAGTACTGTTTACAATGGGCTTTAGCGGTGTCAAAACCTCAACCTTCGTAGAATAGAAAACAAGCCATGGGCAATGTCATTTGTGATTCTTGTCTATAACTGATCTTTGTTTCTTAAAATTAAATATCAAACTCCAAAGTTTTGAGCCAATAGTTTATCAACCCTAATTTTTTAAACAAATTATGGATAACGCTTAATTTCCAAGAGCATTCCGAAAAGGTAAAGATCGGTCTCTAACTCCAACAACAACAAAAATAATCTCAAGCTCGATTCAGTTAGAGAAACAAATCATTTTTTCCAAAATATGTATTGTGCTTGCCGATCCGCAAAACTGAGCATAAGTTATAAACACATGTTATGCCAGTCTGAATAATTACGGTAATGCAAAATATGCGTTCTTCTATTCCATAGATATACAAATAGCAGATGTGTTTTGCATTCCACAGATATCTAAGAGACCCCATTTAATTAAATTTATACGAGGAAAAACGTTAATAATAAATTTGACCATCAAATCTAAGGGAAACAAAAAACATATTATCTAAGAAGATTGACCTCGTGTAGAAGGCCAAACTATAGACAGACCATGGAAAAATTAATGTATACTCCAGACTGTATACATTATTAATAGGCCAAACTATAGACAGACCTCGGAGTACTAAAACTAGACTATATACATATTTGTACAGCCTGACGCATACGTTTATGTAATGTATGCATGGGACACTAAATATATACATGTACAAATATATTGGAGTATATAATAAATACCTAGGTGTATGTATATACGTTCCTGAACTTGTGATCCGTTACAAATAAAAAGAATAAGTTCAATTTTGGTTAATGCGATTTAGTACTAGATTAGTAATAAAAACTTGAGCGGGATAGAGCTTTCATGGGTTCACATTCAGAGGTGGTCCACTGCACTAAAATATTAGAATATTTAGTCACTTTTTTTTTTCTTTCGAAAATTCATATATTAAGTTAAAACTGTGTACTATTACCAACTTTTAAATCGAAGATTATGGGGACCATAATGCATAAATTAGGCTTCCAAATTGTACTAAACCCTAATATTCAAATCTCACGCTGAGCTATCAAAGGTTGGGGACCATCCGATTTCACGGTCCGGATAGTAGAAAATTTAAAAGATAATATATTTTTGTCAGGCAAAGAAAAGTAGAAAACGTTTTATCATAAAATTATGATATAGATAGTTTTTTTCATTAATTAGTGGGATTATAAGACATGGGTTACTAGGATGATGGATGACATGCTCCTTGGGAACAACTAGTATATATATATTTGAAGAATCATGTAGATGTGGTACCACAAATGTAGGCCAAAGGGGAACTCTTACACGATGTTGCAATTCCGAAGACAAGTTTGTATATTGCATTTGACCCTTTGATGAGATTTAGGGACATTTTTTTTTTTTTGCCCAACGCGTTCCAATATCTATACATTTAGGGTTTTATGTTGTTAAGTTTTGTGGCTTTATAATTAAATACTAATTAGTAACACTGAATAAATGAATTAGTTCATGTGCTTTACATATGATTAGGTTTCATCTCACTTCCGATGTAGTATTCTTAACATTTTGAAAGATAAATACCAGCCTACCACACAAGATATGTAATAAAAGAAAAAAAAGACCCAAGAAGTTACATATATACTTGTAATTTGTGATGCAATCTGAACTGCCTGCAGCTACAAGCCTACAATGTTGACCAACAACAACAACTTTTCGGATTAATTTGATTTTAAATCTTATTACATATTAAAATTTTATATCTAATTTTAGCAAGCCATATATGTAAGAAAATAAAAAACAATAAGAGATGCTAAATAATTAAAGGATGAGAAGATTCTCGAACCCGATTAAAGAAAGATAGGAGGATTAGGGAAGATGCTATGCATATAATTGGGCACCATTCTTGCATGCTCCAGTTTGCACCATCAACCTTTTTCAACTTTTTTTTTTTTTCTTTTTTTTTTTCCTTTTGAGCATAATTATGAACGAACCCTCTTTTGGAAAATGAGATCGGTTATTAATATCCAAGTGGGTAGGATGACCACAAACAAAATAAACTACTTAAACAATTGGCTAGCTATACAATTAAAGCATCAACATCCAGATATCAAATAACGACTAGGGAAATTGTAAGAACCAACTTGTTTTTTTAATACTTAATATATGCTCATATAAATAATTAGTTTTCTTTGCTCCAAAACAAAAAATAAAAATAAAAATAAATTAGTTTTTTATTTGAAAAACCAAATGCTTTCATAATGTTTTAGGAAAAAATGCCTTTGAAAAAATCATATTAAGTAAGAGTGGAAGAGGAGAAAAAAAAAAAAAAGAGAGGCACAGAGGTTGGCTGCACCGATAAGTTGTTAGATGGGTTTTTAAGTATTCAAAAATATACCATTCATTCTTTTGTAGAATATGTAGTGAAATTTATAACATAAGAAATGGATTCTGGTAGACGATTATGTTGATGTTTTTGATGAAAAACAAAAAATTACTAGTATTTCTTTTGAAATTTTAATCAAATATACATTAAAAGAAATATTAATTAACTGGACTATATATGTAAAACATGTATTTTTATCTCTGAAGCCTACTATTAATGAAAGCCTTTAAAAAAAAATGAAGCCTGCTATAAATGATTAGTTTGAAAAATATGTGTTGTACTTGTATTTAAAGAGCGTGAGAAAAAAAAAATAAACTACAGATAAAGCAAGTAATATATAATTATAAAAGAGTATACGATCACTAATTTTCATGAAAAATAGCTCAGCATATATATAAAACAAACATTTTTTATATTGGTGCTTTCTTCGATATAGTGTCTACTCTGTTAAATATGGTTGTAGCTTCTTGTGATTAACTAAGTCATCAAAAAAAAGATGGGAGAAAATCTAGTAGCGACGAACTTGGTAATAGAACAATATGACTGAACATGCAACACAGCAACTGGTATTACTTAGCTAACAATCAACTACTCATCTTAATGCATCGATCCTCCTCGCTCCTACTTAAGTAACAAGCTTCTTTACAAGGATCCATCTACCTAATTTGGAAAGAGAAGAACGCGAGGTTGTACTTAGCGCGTGGAGGCAGTGTGCAAAGACATTCAAGACTTCTTAATTCCGCAACAAGCTAACTTTGGATCGTCTACCTGCTCCATATCCTTCTTACCTTAGTTGCCTATATATTTGGTTCCAAATCTACCAGCCAATTCATCATGCTTCTCTTTGGAGACAGCGATTAACGCATCATCAGTTACCTGCTACTTGGCGTCTACATTTCTTGCTCATGAACCACACAAATCCTTTTGTCTCTAAGTTCATGAAAAAAATATTGTACTAGAACCCAAAAAGGCCTTTCTTTTTATGGGATTTTAAAAATATAGGGAAGATGCTAGTATGCTACATTTTTTTTTNTTTTTTTTTTTTTTTTTTTTTTTTTTTTTTTTTTTTTTTTTTTGTCAGCAGCTTCCGTTCCTAAAACGCTCCGGTGACCCATGGCGGTGGAACAGAGTTAACATAGTACAACTTGGTGGGGTGGTCTCGTGCACTCCGTGCCAGCTTGTCCGCCCTTTTGTTGTTCGCAAGTATGCTACATTTTTATGCATATAAAAAAATGTGTATGGGAATTTTTTTTTTTTTTCTTTTTAAAAAAAAAAAAATATTCGGAATGAGTAAATTTGGTTTGAATAGAACTTTTTTTTGTTACACATTGATGGGCCTTTAATTTGGATTTGAACAATGTGTTACACGCTCTTAAGTTTGAACAATTCTTTTTGAGTTTAGTTTCATACTTTTTGTCATATTGACGTTGCTTTTTGGGCTGGATTTCATATACATATTTAGTTGTCTAATTGTAGTTAAGATTTAATATAATTCGTCTTCGTCTCCAACTTTTCCTTGCGGCTGGGCTTAATGGGTTTGGATTTGTTTTACTTCTTATTCGGATGGGCTGCTGTTGTCTAATTGTAGTTAGATACTTGCTTCGGACTGTTTCATCCACTTTGTCGGTGGGGGTAGAGATTGAGAATGTTGTTGCAACCCAAACCTTAATCTTAAAACCTTTTCCTAGCTTATATGTACTTGTAGTTCCAGTTTGATTATCTTTAAACTCCATAATAAAGTTTTTGCTACTTTGCTCTTTCTAAGTGTTTTGAACCAGTGGCGTTTTTTGAAAAATATTAGAACTGAAATATTTTTCTAACTTTAGGTTTTTCTGCTCTTTCCAACTTACCAAGCTAAAACTTCTCCAATCTTGAGTCAGGATCGGCTCAATATGAAAGTCACACAAAATCAAATCTCATTAAGTCCATATACATAACATTTTTTTCTATAGAATACTTGCAACTCTTTTTAAGGAAAAAAAAAAATGCCTCACAAAAAAATAAATAGAGAAACCAAGGCCTCGTGGTAAAAGGGTCACAGTTGTGACTTCTGCCACCTGGGTTCGGGTCCCTTTGGCTGTCTTAAATAGTAAGAATATGTGGATTGCCGTGGGTATCGTGGAATTAGTTTTTGGGCCTAAAAAGCCTTTGGGATCACCNCCAGCTAGAGTTCCTACAATGTATGAGCCACCACGAACCAGGTCTGGTACAAGAACCATGAGGGAAGAGTTCAACAAGGCCGTGGAAGGACTAATCAATATTAAGGAATGCTATGACGAGGACCACAACGTGCAGAACCAAGAAGCCCAAGACTTAGAGACATGGCCCCTTCTGAAGCCAAGCCTCGGCCCAACATTGCTCATCATCCAAAAC
>OVBJ01001508.1:0-27510 GCA_900406535.1 Noccaea bulbosa | reverse complement strand
ATTTAAGAAAAATATATATATATATATATATATATCAAATATTTTTTATCATAAGTAATAGATTAAAAAATTAGATTTCCTAATTTTCTTATTTTTTATATATAAATTTAAAATTTGTAAAATATATAATGCTAATGTAGACCAATCAAATTATTCAATCTCATGTGAATATCCTTAGACACCTATAGGGTCAATCTTTATTAGTAATAGATTTGCAACATCTCTCTCTTCCCTATACTCTTTTCATATTGTTTGTTCAAAATTCAAATGTATGAACTTACTTACTCTTCACCTCTACTTATGTAAACAATCACTCTATGCCTCCAAGTCATAGATGTATTACGTTTATTTATATTTGAATAATCTTTATAAAAAGAGAGATTATATTAGGTTCATAGGTTGATCCCTTATTGGATCATCCGAAATGGTAAATATGCTGCTCTTAGTTTCAAAGTGAGTCCTACTACAATGGTTCTGACAAATGAACCATAAACGGTGCTGGGACTGCCATAGACACGTGAGAATGAGATCATCTATGTTCAATTTATTTGAATGATTAATTTTTAGATTCAACTGTGTTATGTTATTACCGAGTAACGGAGTATTTTTTTAGATTCGCCTTTGGACTAAACGCCAAATTCTTACTGAGACCTTCTACCAATCAAAGCCCAATTCGGAGCCCATTTAGCCCATCAGTGTCGATACAACAAGTCAATTGCGATGCGTTAGACAAAATAGAATCTCTCTCTCTCTGTCTATCGTCGTCGATCTACCCAAAGTAGCGGGAGCTAATAGTAAAACAAGGCCGACATGTCCGATCACCACCACCACCACCACCACGCGCGGCTTAACCGCCTCCGCACAACCTCCCAGCTCCTCCGTCAAACAACCACTTCTTTATCCTCTCACCCTCTCACTTTCTTCTTCCTCACTTTCCTCCTCTTCTCCTTCCACACTCTCGTCGATCATTGCTCCCTCCTTCTCACCTCCTTCGTCGACCGTGACCCTTCTCTCCGCTCTCTCATCTCTCGCCTCCCTCTCCACCACCCTCAATCCCACGGCCCCACGCGCCTCCACCATCACCGGCGTGCTCCTTTTCTCCAGCTCACGCGCCTCGGCACCTTGGACGACGACTTCTTCTCCACGGACGAGCACGATCCCAATCGCCGATCCCTTCAAGGCTCTTCATTTCGTTCTCCGCCCAACGCCACGGCTGTAATTCTCTCCGGATTCGAGGGCATTTCTGGATTTTCCCGCCCTATCGCCGACAACGGCCTTTTCCTCCCTCAGATCATTCGCTCCGGATTCCTTCTCCGGCAGCTTTCTTCCGATGAAGACAATCCTGGAGGCGACGACGACGATAAATCGAAATTCGACGAATCCGAGCGCGATCAAGAAACTGAAGAGTATCGCGGCGAGAAGAAAGAGAAAGAATTCGAGAGCTTGGTGGATCTGAAACTGTTTTTCAAACGACACGACGCCGCGGCTCTGTTTTACCTGGTGAGCTTTCTATCCGCCGCGTATGGGTGGGTGATTCTAGGGTTCACCACCGTGTACTCATTGGTGCTGGCGATTATCTTCGTCACCGTGATCAACGAATTGCTCGGTCGATTCCCTTCGTTTCTCAGTGTTGTCACGAGTGGTTCAAGATTGGGGTTTAAGAGAGTTACAGGATTCGTTCTGATGAAATGGGCAGTGAGAGACGCATTGACACAGCTTCTTGGTCTATGGTATTTCGGAGAGGTGGAAGACCAGTTCTCGTTTTTCAGGCTCTTTGTGAGGTTAAAGCTGATGCCTTTCACTGTTATGCCGCCGTGGATCAGAGGTTTCGAGAAGGAGATATCTGGTTTCCTGTTCGCGTGGTTTCTGCTTGATACGCTCATCGGTTTGGTATTGGCTGTTGATGCTTTCGTTGCCATTGTGGATTCAAGGAGGAGGGGAAGAGAGATAGTGAAGGAAGGTCTTTACTTGGTATCTCTTCTGTTGCATCAGGCCGTGCAGATCAAGTGTCTCGAAGCGATTCTCTGTGGGTCTGTCTTCAGATCGATTCTGATTCGATCCGTAGGGAAGAGCTTTGCTTGTGTGATTCAGTGTGCCTTGGAGGTCTACTTCATGGCGGCTTGGTTAGTGTTCTACTTAGCGGTTAGGTGTAAAGATGCGCACGCAGCAGAAGGTAGAAGGTTTGGGAGAAGAGAAATGGAGAACATGATTGATGGGCTGAGATGAAGATGATAATGAGCTTTCGGTTTCCAAAGGAGCGAAAGCCTTGGCTTTAGTGGCTACATACTCTGTGCCAAGAAGTTGGTCATGAGTTAGGTTCCTTTGGGGTTTTAGAATTACGGTAGATTGATGTGATTTGCCAAAAGATTCGATGTATGTACGAACTTAGGATTACTTGTGAGCTGTGAAAGAGAGGAAGCACCATGTATACACATTTGCAAGATTTGTCCTTTGTATATATATTGCTGCAGTTGTTGGTATCTAAACCGTGAGGTGATCCAATTTTTTTGTTTTTTTTTCATTTTGGGAATGATAATAGATCCAACCATTTTGATACTCTGTATGTGGATACCATATGTTTATGAATTGGATTGAC
Source organism: Noccaea bulbosa (assembly GCA_900406535.1). Taxonomy (NCBI): domain Eukaryota; kingdom Viridiplantae; phylum Streptophyta; class Magnoliopsida; order Brassicales; family Brassicaceae; genus Noccaea; species Noccaea bulbosa. Next base: position 24,914 of record OVBJ01001508.1, on the reverse strand, counting down.
ACATTGGGGAATTGGTTTTTTACAACTCTTATGGTTTAAAATTTCATGACCGAGCCTCTTGTTTAGTCTAGCCTCTTATGAAAGATCTAACTCTTGGTCATAATATCTTATTTCCAAGAACTTCTCTGTGGCTGTTTACTTCTTCGTTCTTGTGGTGATTGGCTATAACAGCAGGCAGGGTTGTTTCTATTGATCGGTGACTGTTTTATGTTTTGCAAACTTGTTGCAGAACTGAGTCATCTGGTTTCTGAAACATTGCTTGGCCTATCTCTTGAGATGTGTGAGAAGGTGAAGCTGTTTAGAGCCCTCTCCCTCTGCCGCTCGCTAGGAAACAATATTAGTTATAATCTGATGTTTCAGTTTAATAGGAAACAGTGGAGCTTTTGCAAGTTTCTTGAAGTCATTTTCATGTTTTAATGTCTTCTATTCAACAACTAGCTCTGTCTTTAGTGGCTTCATGCATTTCTTTGGAGCTGGAGAAGTGTGATACAGAGTTCTAAGCTTGTTTACTGCTTGACATTTAGCTGATAACATTTTTCTCACTGAATTCAATGACACATTTAATACAAAAAGTCTTACATTATTAGTGTACCGCCATAGCTTAGCATTAACCAACATTCTCTTTGGAAACGTGGAGCTTTATAAATTAATAAAAATGTCTTGAAGTTCCCTGTACAAGAACCTTCCTAGATACACATGCAGTTCTGATGCTGTGGAGCACTAGCGCAACGAACAACATCGAGGAAGGTGCTCTCATTGCAAGGAATCCAAAGTCTGGAGTCAGCATTGAATCCGTAAGCATCCTGTGCTTGATCGAGCAATGCCTTGAAGAGTGAGTGTTTAAGTAAGCTGATCTTTATCACAAACCTCTTGCACTCCTCACCCACATAGACAACCAAGTGTCCCTTGGGAACATCTCTTGGTATCACCTGATCAGCTTCTTTCTTGAACGCCCAGCAAATTCTTTCCAAGCATGTCTCGCAAGAAGTACAAGATAGTGTGACTTTGCCTGTCACCATTTTGAGTTTCTTCTCACAGGACTTGATGAACCTGCTCTTCATTTTTTTTAGTTAGTAGGAGGAGAAGTTTTAAGATAAGATGGATAGAATGTTGTGATGAAAGGATATGTCTTTTTGGATGAGAGTACATGAAGGAAGGACAGGGTTTATATATATGCCGAAGTAGAAGAAATATCAAAGTTTCCTCCATTAAATGTTTGGACACATGACAGTTAGCCAAATGGGGTGAGATGGGCAACTTTTAAATGATAAACTATTTTGTTCAACCGTGCGGTTCTGTTATTTTTTGTTCATAAAGTTGCATCTTAATACGACACTGTACGAACACACACACACACTATGGTTTAGAATGTGGAATNTTTTTTTTTTTTTTTTTTTTTTTTTTTTTTTTGCTAACTTCACATTGGTGTCAGAGTTCTCGAAGTTCATGGGGGGATTAAGACCCCACAAAGACAATAAGATCAGAGATAGAGAGGAGATAAGATCTGAGAGGAACAGGGTCCAGGGATGGGTCTAAATTTTCTTCTTGGAGAAAATGTGATCCTGGTTTATGACTCATGCATTGGATATTGTAAAATATGCTTCCAAGTTTGATCTGCAGAAATGTTTGTCTCCAGATCTCTTGGCTTTTCATAGAGCTCTGTTAAGCAGACTCAACTAGCTCAAATGATTACTTGAGTTGTCTACACATGGACTAACACAGAGTCCTGCATATTCATGTTGCTAAAGTATGATCAGTACTATTTTTTTGTAGCAAAATTAATTTAGCCAGGTGAAATTTTTACCGATCATGAGGTAGATAAACTTTTACAGTTTTTTTTACCGAACAAAAAGCTCTAAGATAGTTACCGTAAAAGTACGTGGGAGGATTGTGGTCACAAGAAAGAGATAGGGATGGTGAAAGGCTAATTGTCTCTTGGGGAGGTACACAGATGGAGAAGTGTCAAGGTTGGAGGGTCCATTATAAGAGTGAAAGAGTGAATCATTGATTAGGGTTCATCCCCCTAAGGACTAACAAATATGTTTCCTTGAATTGGGAGTAAGAGATCCTCATTCTTACACCATTTCATCTTCTAAAAATGTCTCTCTCAGATCTATCTATCTGTAATGTTTGTGTTGTGTGTGTGTTTTGAAGTTGGTTTGTGTCTGTCAAATAACAACGACTGCCATTCCTAAGCTGGCTTCTTCTGCCCTTCAATTTATTGCGTGCATGTGCAAACTCTCTTATGGTGTTATTATCTACTATCTATACACACTTCTCTCTCTCTCTTCTCCCCTTTTTCGCGGAAGATAGAAAAATATAATATTTTTATTGCCAACTTATCAAGATGTTGGAATTGTCTTCTTAAAATGTTTAGGCTAGTTCGTAGAAATGACCTCTCAAGACATTTTTGTTTCATGTTTGAATTACTTTGCATCCCAAACAATAAAGTTGTAACAAAAAATTTGAAGACGAGGATGTAAACATTGAATTTACATTCAATAGCTTTTTATTCTCCTACTAACTAGCCTAAACATTTTGAGAAGACAATTTCAACATATCTTGATAAGTTGGTAATAAAAATATAATATTTTGCAAACTAGCTTAAACTGATGTAACACTGAATCTACTTATTATCATAATTTTACGATTGATTTTCCTTTTTCTTTAATTATCACTCAAAAAAAAAAAAAAATACTGTAAATTAAAGTTGAAATGGAAAATAATTAAAAAGTTACAAATGAAAATGTAGAAACTGAAAATAATGATATATAGATGTTAACATCCAAAAACTTAAAAAAAAAAAAAAAAATTGTATGGTTAGAAGTGAAAAGATAACCCTCCAAAACATTCTAAAACACCTTTTTAGGATTTCTTTTGTTTTCATTGATCATCACAACTCCCTACTTCGTGTTTCTTATGAGCACACGTACTAGTGGCGGTGGTCTTGGTTTGAACTTGCAAACTACAGACAATGTTATTATCTTCGATAGTGACTGAAATCAACAAATGGACCACCAGGCAGAGGATCGTGCCAAACTGCCAATAGATAGGATATGAGAGTGTTTGTTATTAGATTCAGTGCTACATCAGTTTCAAAACTTTGATTTTTGAATGGTGTAACTCACAATAAGATTTGTTCAAAAAAAAAAAAAAACTCACAATAAGCTCGTTCATCTGTTTAATGTAAAGCTCTGTTTGAAAAGTTAGTTTTACTTTTCTACCACCTCCGTGTAAGGTTTTGTTTTTGCATCTCTTCTACAACCAATTTAAGAACATTTTTGACTCTGAAACTGTGTTCTTTTGAAATAGGTGAATAATAAATCAAAAATTTAAAAAATCAATCAATTTTCCCAAAAATTAACTGAAATTACCGCAACTAACAGAAATAACCAAAATAATCTGTTTAAATAAAATGATAAAATTAAATTAAATTATAGGGATTATCTCAAACTTGAATCTGACGGTTCCAGCCTTCGGGGGTCTTCAGTTTAATATGGACCCAGCAGTATCATTACGAAAATGTTCTGTCTGAATTTAGGTCTCTAAAACTACTGTATACAAAATAGTATTGGATGTTAAGGATGCTTCGTTCAATTAATGAGATTCTTTTTGTAGGGGGACAACAAAACCAAAACTCAAATAAAAAAAATCGAAAACATAATTATAATCTACTACATGTTCAGATTTAAAACAAAAAAAAATTCAAAAAATCTAGCCGAATAGTAGAATAGATATAGATGTGCATGGTTTTAGTTTGAGAAATTATTACTCCTTTTATTTAACTTATATTATTACTCCTTTCAAGTTTTAACAAACCCAACACCCAAACAACTGAAACTGAACAAGAATCCGGACTGAATACTCCTAGCTAGTTAAAAGTTAAAACCAAGAATTTCTTGGCAAGAAAATATTTATGTTAACTTATATGCAAACGATGGAAATTTCCCATTTAAGCTGACATGCATGTTTTCTTGTTTCCGATCTGAAGTATTCTTCAACAAGAATGGTAAACATTGAAATTGCATGAAACTATGAATGTTAAAACAAACAACAAAAAGTCTATTTGTGGTTGTGTTGCTGCTGCTTTGTTAGTTTATTCGCATTGGAGGATGGAGAATACAAAGGAAATGAACAAAAGCTTTTTTGAAATGAAGTCAAACTCGGTTTAATTAACAAATGCAAATAAAAATGATATCCTAGAGAGAAACTTAAACTTTCCAAGACAGTTAAAAAAACAATCTTCCATGAAGACTATCACTATGAGTTTATCAACTCTTCTTCTTCTTCTTCTTCCTCCTTGAAGTGTTTCTGCTTCTTGAGGAATCATGAGCGAAACTCAATGATTTGAAGTGGAGCGACGCAAGTTCTCTTACACGATCTAGAATATCCTTAGGGATAGTGCGAGCCGCTGGCTTTCGTTTCTCTTCAGCCTGAACATTCTCAAAATTACGCCAATCTCAAAATATGGATTTTAGTTGACAAAAAAGGAAGCAAAAAAAAAAGAGGCAAACCTCTCCATCATTGTGCTTGCTTGCTTTCAGTAGATTACGCCATTTGTCCTGCATAGGTTTGAGGAGAAGAAGTAAGACACCAAACCAAGCAATACTAAAAATGAAAGAGTTAGATATTTTTTGGTGAAAATACTCTGATATCAATTGGTGTGCGGTGCGATTCAGAAAGAAAGAAGAGGTTCTTTATATCGGTCCATTTGCCAACACCAAAGTGAGAAATACCATCAATCAACTTCACCACTTCATCAACGGTCCACATCCTCTGATTCTTTCTCCTGTCACTTGTGCTTTTGGATGTGTTTGTCACACAAATGTCATCTTCGCTCTCAGATGAAGTTAGTTGACCATCAGATAATGCATTCTCCTGCAGTATCAGATGGTATTAGATTTACATGTATATAATCAAACAACAATAGTCTTAAAAGAGTAAGACAAACCGTTGTAGTTTGAATGTGTTTCCTCAGAGGTCCTTTCCGAGGCCTGAAGTCATAGGAAACACAAGACATTGCTCCACCAGAAGAATCTGATCTGCAACATGAAGATCACAGCTTCATTAGGTAATCTGATTTATGTGGGATTATATATATATATATTCTTGAATATTACCTAGTACGAGCGGTGTTAAACGAATTGGTTTTTCGACTCTTGCCTCGTCCAACCCAAGAGCCTATAAAAGTGGATAGTGGTTTCTTGTCATCTTCTGACTCATAGAAACAGAGTGTATCCTTTGCATTCGCATCCAAACTATATTTGACTTTCTTGCTGGATTCAGAATGTGGAACAGTTTCTTTCGACCACTCAGAGAGTCCGATGCTTCCACTGATTCCAGGAGAATAAGATTCTGAACCGAAGTTCATAAGACCATAGGGGTCACCGTCTGATTCAGACACATTCTTCTTGACTTGAATTTCTGCAAGAAGTAAAACATGAAATGGATTGCAGTAAAACCATATACTGCTCAGATGCACTGAGATGATAGGAATCACATAAATTTACCACCAATAGAAGAAAGATTGTGTGATGCGTAGATATCTTCCACTTCATCAACTTCATCCAGAAACCCATCAAGAATCTACAAGATGAGAGAGTATTATGTCATAAGAAGTTTATTCATGTAATGGAGGGCATATAGCCACAACAACACACAAACAAGAGATGATAACTGTAATGTAGAGAGAACACACAATATACCTCGAGCTTTAAACCTGATTCCCTGTCTTGAGTGCAACAAGAGTCTAGTCCACCTTTGACAAAAATGAAACATACTCCCATTTACAAATGTTACAAAGCATTCATTATAAGAGCCAAAAGATATACATCACTCCACTTTGATTGACTTACCATAATCCGGGAGAAAGTTAAAGTCAAACCCATGAGAAAACTCCTCCATCTTGGAGCTTATCCCCATATTCTCCATACCGAGGCCTAAGAAACTGTCCACCGCGTTATTGTCCTGTTTAGTCTCCATTACGAATTGCTTCATCGTATCCTCTATTGAATGGCAAACATTCTCATCAACCTATCAAGAAAAGATATTTGTTAAAAAAAAAAAACATAAAAACTATCTAAGTCATGAGATAAATTCATCCCAAGTGAAGAAGAAAGAACATGTAACGTTCTCACACTCTGACACTTGAAGTCAGGAAAATCCGGTCTCCGGTCCATCCCAAAAGGCCCCATTCGACTCCAGTCCATGTTCTTTAACAAACTACACAAGTGTAAGTCACACAAATAATTGAGCAGAAACCGACAATGTTGCCCATAATAAACCAATCTATACTTTACATGCCATGACAAATCAGACGCTAGATTCACAGAAACTGGACCTTTCTCTATCAGTAAAGCTATACACTTTTTTTTTAATCTCAATCCATCCATGCATTTTTAAGAAATACTTTGTAAAGAAACATTCTCTCAAATTTAAAAAAAAATAAAATAATTTGCGCTCTAATCTAGAAATATAATAAATCTAATTAGAAACATAGTGACAGACATTCTAGGCGATTACAGTAGAAAGACCAGATTTCTGTCGGGTGATCTCAGAATATAAAAAACAAAAAGGAAAAAAAAAAAAAAAACCAAAACTTTGAGCTACAGAAGCGTCAATTATTTTTAGTACAATCACCAAATCAAATGCATTGCAATGCAATAGAGAGACATAAAACAAAAAGAAATTACGTATAAAGTGGGCCAGTGAGAGATACACAGCTGTTACACCATAGTAAGCCCTCAAAATTAGGAAAAAAAGTAAAATTAAAATAAATGTTCCTGGGAAAAAAAGGAAAGAAGAAATCTCTCTGCTTAAGCTTAAGCTTATCCTCCTTAATCTAAGCACCTGGATAATTTATAAACGATCAATCCGAGAAAGTAGAAAGAAGAAAAATCGATAAACAATCAACGAGATCATACATACATACATTGCGATCTATCTCAAAAAAGAATCTAAAACTTAAATAAACATTTCCCAGTGAAACTTTACTAGATATGGATAAGAGATCGTTTCAGAGAGAATCTAAGGCAATGACAAAGAAGAATATCCGAAACTAAGAAGAAAAATAAGCTGCTAAAGGACGAGAGGAGAAGAAGAAGAAAGGATTAACACTCACGGCGGCGACGGAATGGCGATGACTGTTGTTGGACTGGGATGATTTTTTTTTGTTTTTATCTTTTTTTGCTTTTTAATTTTCTTCTGTGTTGCCGGATTCGAAAAGCTTTATTTATTGAGTTTGAAATCCAAAATGACGTAAGTCACCGTGTAATATATAACGTGCGTTTCAAGTCCGCAACGACGACAGATGGTGTTCATGAACGTCTACTGTTATATTCACTCTCACACTGTGAGTGGCTGACTCGGATAACGGAAAAGTCTTTTAACTCCGTTAATGACTCATTTCACGCCGACTTTTAAAAAACATGGGCTTCCAGTCAAAGCAAAGCCCACAATTTAGAAAAAAACCACCCAACACTTGCCGTTTTTCTGGAATTGCAAAACTAAAGAAAAAAACTTAGGATTGTACACGGTTTTTGGTTTATAGAGAAGCACTCCTTGCCGTTTTCATGCGGAGCTAAACATAGTCGTAACTCATAAGAGTGAAGAAGACTTAAGAGGATTGGGCTTGGATTCCTTGGACGGCGGGAGGATCTCCAGTTGAAATCAAACCTCGGATCTTGACGTCATAGTAAACTTCTTCGACTCTTCTCAAGTCATACTTCATACCTTTTTGTCACATTGTCAAAACGATGAAAAAGATTAATGTCACCATCTAACACTTGGCTATGTATGTACAAATGGAGATAGAGCAGACTGGAGATAAACAAAAAAGACTTACTGTCGAATTTCTTGCGGAGAAAATCGTTCCTGAGATTGAGCATGCGAAAGGCTGCATGAAGATCCGTCAAGAAGTTCATCACCTTTCTTGGACAGTCATAGTCTCCTGCTGTCACTCGGTTAACCACGTACCTAGGCTGTTGAATCACCCGGGAAATGATTTCACAATTCCATTTGCAAACAAAAAAAATGACTTTCTTGAAGTAGATGCTATCAAGTGAGATGCTAAGGGGAGAGATGGAAAGTAAGATTTAGGGATAATAAGGACCCCTACCAGATCGTTTGACATGAAACAGATTCCTGTAAAGAATTGAAAAGCTAAAGATTAGAAAATGTAGATATACATAAAATGATCTAGATATTCAGCCCTAGAGAGGAAACTAGGCGTACCAGTCAGATAATCTTCTGTCTCCAATCCAAATTCCAAACTGTTCACTGTAATATATAATGAAGCGTAGTTAGAAGAGACAAAAATGGCAGATGATTTGACCAACGAACTTAGAAGATTACTAATCCAAATTTGCAGCGAACCAACCCTTGGGGGGCAAAGGCCTATTTCTACGCCAACGAAACGAAAACCAACTTTTCCACATCCTCATCATCTCAAGAGAGAGAAACTTGATTGACATTTGGTTTGAAAGCAAGAAAAGGAGTAGATTGAGATCCAGAGACATTACAGCCAAGTTTTTCTTCAGCTTCGGTATGCACGAGAAGAGTTCCAGTTTCTAGCCAGTGCATAAAAGCAAGCTGGGAGACCACTGCCTGTGTTTCACTTCTCCAGTCTCCATGGTACCTAATTTATCAAACTCCTTTAACAATAAAGCATTCTGCAAGAAAATGTTTTTGAAGAACAATCAAATTTACCTGTAGTACTGTCCAGGACACTTCTCAAGGATTTCAGCAAGCTGGCCGTAAAACTGCCTCAGGTCAGTGATTTTTTCCTTAGCTTTCTCGACAACCTCTGATCCATCAACAAAAAGAATGAGCAATGATCTTATTAGTAACAACCAAAACATTTCAAGGATTTCATCTAGTGCAAAGGGTCATTTGTGGTTTCAATATTCATTCTTTCCTTAATAACAAGCACGCAAGTTCTTCATTTTTTTATTTGCTTCTCTTCTAAAGAGAAAGGAAAGCCATCTCTACCATCTCTTCTCAGAATCAAATCAAAAGATTGAGTTTTAACCTATTTCATTTCCAACTAAGGACTCACTCACTCAATCATTTGGGATTCGAACTCGCGTCTCGAGAACAAGCGACTCCTAGCTCATAAGCGATTACAATAGACAAGTACCAAAACAGAGGATGTTTCTCGAATGCGATTTACCGGGAATAGGTCGCGATTGGTGAACAAGGAGGAGGTTAGCTTGAATGAGCCTCGTGGCGGACTCAATCTCCATCACCACAGCACGAATCTGCTCACGCAAAGCTGCGGAATCTTCCAGCTGAACACGGAAGTTCTCGAACTGCTTCTCAAGCAACTGAGACGACGGTGGAGGCACCTGATCGTTCCCTCCCGCCATAGGAATGTAGGAAGAAGAAGAAGATGAGGAAGATGAGCAGAAAGGGGAGGAAAATGAAGGTGACACTGCGTTTCGAAAGCGAAGAGGAGTGGAACGCCGAGGAGCAGCGTCGACGGAGACGAGAGGGAGGAAATGGAGAATCGCTGAGGAAAAGGGGTTAGGGTTTATCAGACGAGACGCAGTGATGTGAACGCTTCGAAACGCCGAATTCATCATTGTTAACTTGCGCCGCTTCTGTTTCTCTTTCCGACTCACCCATCTTTATGAACCAAAAATTGAAAATTAACCGGAACGAATAAACCAAACCGAATCGAACATAGATCAACTTTACTTACATTCAAAAATTCGTTCTCCGTACAAGCTACAACCAAGAACATACCAATCTGATTTCTTTCGTAATCACATTATCTACAATGTGTTTTGGACAAAATGGAAGTAAAGTATGTGTAAAAGAACAAAATGGGAATTCTAAAACACTTTTCTAATTCTAGCTAGCAACTACTTAAATATCTCAATTAAATATAATGTATCAAAAATAGAACTTTGTTACAAGATTTTATACAATATGTACGCCTTTTTAATCACGGTTATTATTAGATTATTTCTTCTTGAAGGTAACCATGCAGAAATAAGCTATGAATCGGCAAATGATACCCATGAGAACGAGAACAATGAGACATAAGACCCAGTCACTAAGATCATATCCGTTTTGAGACAATGAGCTGCACCTAGTCACCACCCACACTCCAGAGTACCTAAACCAAACAAAATACCCAAAATCAAATCTTGCGAATCTTGAATGAGATATATATAATGTGATGATGATGAGGAACATTCAAGAACTTTCTATATACCTTTGAGCGTTGGAAAGGACAAAAGCCTCAAGAGTCCATTTGGGGTAGCAAAAGATTCCGAGATACTTAAGAACTAGGCTTTCTTTATCTTGATTTGCGATGAGAGTCAAAACAACGGGTACTAAAACCGACATCTGCAAGAACAATATATAACAGCAAAAGTTACCATATCGTTGTGTTTGATTGAATCTTGTGAAACTTAATTTTATGAGTTATCAGAAAGCGAGAACAAACCAATTGGGCAGCGCTAGGATTGTACACTACGGCAAATATGTAAGCCATCCCCGTTACGCAGTAGACCAGGCATACTAGTACAATGTAGTTGTCTTCAAAACTTGATCTCGGATTGTTGAAGAAGTAGAACATAGACAAGTACACTAAAGGTTTCACAGTTGTGTTCACATGGTCCATTGTATCTTTTGCCAAAAAATGTGCCAAACTGCTAATTCCAGCCGCACTTTCTCTCCAGTATTGTAACTTATCTGCGGAGAATGATCTCAACGCCGAAATCTTACACAAAAGAGCTAAAAAAAAAATATATATATATATATAGAAGAAAAAATAATGCTTAGTCAATGATGAATATAAGTCAAATTTTTGTTTGAATTTATAAAACTTACAGACAGCTATGATCGTGTATGTGTAACCAAGTGAACCAATTGTCTCGTCGTTGACCTTGGCAAGAGTTCCTAAACAAGCTCCTGCAACTAATAATATTAGTAAATCTAGCGCTTGTAGTCTGGCTTCTCTAAGTCGTTGTTTCCCAACCCTGAAAACATGTAGACTAAAGTTTAATTTTACATGTGAAAAAAAGGATTTTGTATTATGTCAAAGTCTAGAGAAAACGTACCTTCCAATAAAATATCTATATTGTCGACCTAAACTAGGAGTTACTCGATTAGAATTGTCTTGAGAATTCGAGTAATTGTGTTGTAACTGATCTTTCTGTATCTCCACATTTGTTTTCACATCTTCCCATAGATCATTACCAAAAGAATTATGAGATGAATCATCATCTTGAGCTGGTCCGGATGATGATGATGGGAGTCCATCACAAAACTTCAACATATCATGTGGCACTGGATAACCATTATGCAACATCCATCTCACAGGAAGTTGTTCTATAGTGATATCACTATTTGGTTTCACAATGCCTTCAAGTATGTCTATATAATGATCAGGAGGATTTACACGATCAGGAACTGTGATTCCGATTCCAGCAAAATATTCTTCGATTTTCTTGACAGATCCATGGTACACGGTAAGGCCACCTTTTGCTAGTATTATCATGTCATCGAACATCTTGTACATCGTATAACTGATAAGAAAAGAAAGAAAATAACCCATTATTGAGCTTCTAACAATAAAAATACTATATTCGTTTCACAAAAAGTTTACTTTGACACTTTAATGGTGACTAAAAATATATTTTAATATCCTAATATGCTCTTGTTTTAGTATATAGTAACTAAATAAATCACAATGAATTAACTTCAAAGTTGGTTGATTTATACTACTAAATGGTAGATAAATCTGATGATAGTTTCTTTATTTGTTAAAATTTTGATTAAAATTCCAAAATGACATTCTTTCTATAGAACGACTACACTTATATTAATCAATCACGGAAATAACGTACCTAGGTTGATGCACGACCATACAAATGTTAACACCTTCAAGTGCTTCACGTCGAAGTGCTCTAAGAAGTAATTGCGAAGATGCACTATCTAAACCTGTTGTAGGCTCATCCAATATCAATAGAGAAGGTTCCATGACCATTTCAACACCAACGTTCACTCGTTTCCTCTGCCCGCCAGAGATTCCTCTTTTTTCTACGGTACCAACTAACGAGTCTCTTACATGTTGTAGTCCTAAGCTTTCAATCACTCTTTCAATGATCAACACTTTGTCTGCTTTTGACATAAAAGCACTTAATCTGCATGTAAAAACATATATAAGTGATAGAAGATATGCAACATTAATTTTCTTTATAGTATATAAACACTATATGAAAATAATTTTTACTTTGGTAGCCGAAAAGTTCTAAAACTTGGACTCTTAATCTCATAGGCAAACTAATTTGTCATGGCTTACCTGCATCTGGCGCTAAATCGAAGGTTCTCCTCCACGGTAAGATTTCCATGCACAACATCATCTTGTGGTACAAATCCAGTGATCTTCTTGTATGAGTTTATAGATTCATTTTTACCATTTATAAGGATTAGACCAGTCCTTGTACATCCAGTTGCTTTCCCTGCCAAGGCAGAAAGAAATGTAGTCTTTCCAGCTCCCGATGGACCCATGACAGCAGAAACACGGCCAGGCATGATCTTTCCGGTAACAGATCTCAATATATGCTTATGTTTACCCTTGAGTGTAAGAGTTAAGTCCTTAAAAGCAACCTCTATAACAGGTCTACTCCTAATCTCAGTGTCAGTGGCCATCGAAATAACTCCTGAGAATGTCAAGTTCTTGTTGTTTTGCTCCATAGCTTTCTCCTTCTCAATCTGACCATATGCGTACTTGAAAATCTGGCTTTGAGTATGTAGGGCTTTACCCTTTGGAGCTTGTGGCTTCTTCCCATGTTTACTACCACCTCCCACGTTAAACCCTTCGTTGTTACTCGGGTTTTCTTCCATTGATTTCATCATCTTGGTTAAATTACTCTCCTTCTTCTTCTTGTCTTTTGACTTTCCACTTGCTTTTTCAGGTTCTTTCTTAGATTTCATGCGAGAAAATGTTTGAGATAATTGTGCAGACAATCCCATCTTTGGGTTCTTGGCAACATCTCTTGCAGTTTTCCATCTTTCACGAGCTTGCGTTGTTTCTTTTGCGTGTCTTGCTGCAGCTTCTCTGGATTTTGCTTGTCTTTTTTCTCGAGTGGCAAGAACTTGATCAGAGCAGTTATAAATCATGATCATTAGAAGACTTAGTGCCGCCTACATATACAAATAATAAACTCTAATTACCAGAAACAAAAAAATTAAAGAAAAAACTATAAAACTTTTTTTTCCTGTCAACTAACTTACAATTAAGATGGCTCCATAGGCATGAATGTTTTGGTTTGCGGTATTTGGATTACAAGTTGCGAGCTTGAAGCATGCTAAAACAATCACCAGGAAAAGAGAAAATAATTATCAACTTCAGCTGTATTTTATAAAGAAAATGCTATCCAAATTAAAGCATTTAATTCTCTTGTTTTAGAAACTTACGTTTTTGTGAAGTAGAACCTTGTCTGCAGTAGTGTCTGTGTAATACAGAAATATTTTATCAGCTCATTTATGTTTTATATAAAAGGAAACAATGTTTTTTCTTTTCATCAAATTAAATTCTTAGCATAAGAAAATTAAATTTGATGACATATAAACAATTATTCGAAAAGTAACAAGAGTTGTGAGATAAAAGAATTAATACCCACTACCACAAGGGACTTTTTGAATCGTGGTTGGGCAAAATGAACCTGGAGAACAAAACATATCACCACTACTCTCAGCATCAACCCAACTATCTGCTGAACCACACGTATGGTTCACCTTTCCCGGAGGAATTTGATAATTATATCTGCAACAAAATGAAAACTCTTTAATCACAAATATTATTTTTCGTTAGATTAATAGTATATTAGTCTAGAGAACTTAACAACTTACGGCTCGCAAACTCCTGTAGCTTTATTAAGCTTGGCAAGTGGGCAATAAGCGCCTAATGGACACGCTCCGTTTACATAAGTCAAAAGAATAAACAACAGTGAAGATGTTAGATTGATTTTTTAGTGTACTTAATTATAATGATGATCGTAATAATATGTTATGTGTATATAGAGATTTCTTACGTATCATGCAAGCGAGACCTTGTGGACAAAAGAAACCTTCACAACAAGGTAGACATTTACGAGTTCTAGATGGAAGAACTTTTCCATTGTTGAGATCGAATGTTTTATCATCATCTGCCCTACAACTCCATCCCGGTTCGCATCCGGAAACCCATTTAGCTAAATTGCAGTTTACGTTAGGCTTTACATGAACCGTTGTTGATTGATCCCTTCTAACAAAACTATTGAAATAGAACTTTATCTCAGCAGCTGAACATATTCTAAATGTGAGGTCACCTGCATAACAAGAACATCAAATTCCAATGTTTAAGTGTTTGACTTGATCAATATCATAGTTTAAAAAAAAAAAAAACTTCTTACCATCGGTTTTCTTGACACAATTGCTCAAGAAGTCCAGATTTTTATCAAAATCAAATGCTTCATCCCAATCGTTCTTCCTGAATTAATAATAAATTATAGGCAAAAAAATATAAAATGTGAGAGTTTAGAAAAAAAAAAAAATTATAAAACGTAAATTAGTTTATACATATGTATATGCTTACACATGGAACTGCATTAGCATTCTTGAGAATACTTACAAATTTTTGATGCAATATCCTAAATCCCGATCAATGTCAGCCTTTAAGGCACTCTTTAGATTCTGAAGTCGGTTGTATATAAGATTTGTAACGGGAACAAGAACTTTTGGGTCTCCTGTATTGCTGTATTCATCTCCATCTAAACATGATGCAAGCGATATAAAACCCAAGCCACAAACGAAGAACAACAAGACGTGTTGTAGCCAACCTACATCAATCCTAGCTCTCATTGTTCGTAATCAAAGTCTTGGAAAAAAAAAATCACAATCGGCCGAAGCAAAATATTTGAATTGTCTGAACCAACAGTTGATCAATGGTTACATTGGAAGCTACCAATGGGAATATTTGTCGAGATGTCATATGTTTCTCTATCATGTTTTAAGAACAAAAACTTAGCCGTCTTATGAAATCCACGGCAATGAAACTAGAGAGAACAATAATTAACTTTTTTTTTTTTTTTGAAACAAAAAATGGGAGATGAAGAAACTAAAGAAAACTAGCGAGATTGTTACAAAACAAAATCGTAAAACTTGAAATGGTAACGATGAGGTCAAAGTCAGAAAGGTGAAAAAATGAGAGACTTGTGTGAAAAAAGGAGAGTAGAGAAGGGTCATCGTAAGAGTCATGGAAGGAGATCCATGTTTCTAGCAAATGGAAAAAAAATGAGTGGTCTTTTATAATCCGTTTACCAAAAATAGAAAATGGGTGGCTATATTGGAGGAGCATGATCAAATATGATTTCTTGGATTTCATGAGAACATTTTTGTGAAATTTTGGGCCTGATTGGTTAGGTTTTTGCCAACTTAATGGCATGCATTATTAAAAATTACAAACAACGAAGCAGTATAGAGAAAAATCGAATATACAATTTGAACACGTGACACTAATTTACATTAATTTGTTTCCCAGAACAAGAATGCACGATGAAAAGCATATAATAAGATGTTGAAACAAGAAATGCATGCATGTTTTTGTTGAATTATACTTTTTTTGTTTAAGATGTTTCGTGGAATCATACAGTAAATGAATATGCTACATTTGATCCATTAAAAATCTCAAAACGAAAAGCTTAATTTGACCGGTCGTGATGGCGTCTGCGATCCTCCAACGCCTCCCTCTGCCTCCTCTCCTCATCCGCGATCTCAACATCAGACTCCGCCGCTTCTGCCGGAGTAGCGTTCATCGGCTGTAAAAGCATCGCCGTGAACGGCATATGATTGTAACCGTTCACGGGATACTGAATCTCGATTGGCTGACATAGATCCAGCCAGCAGCTCGCCGGTTGATTCGTTTGCATCTGCGATTGCGATTGCGATTGCGTTTGCGTTTGCGGCGCAACCATTGCGAACATCATCTGCGGCGAGGAATCAACCGCGGAAACGCCAACCGACGAGGAAATCGGCTCTGAAGGATTGGTCCCAGTGCCTGTAGCTGCAATAATCGACGGTTCGGCTTGGCTGAGAAGCCACTCTATGGTTTCTCCGTCTGATCGGTGACCGAGCTCACGCGTGAGCTGAAAAATCCTAGCGGCGGCGAGAGCTGGCATCCGAACGCGACTGCCTCTCCCGTTAACCTTAGTGTGACGGTCCTTAGTCGCGCCGGAGGACTTGGAAACAGCGTTCTGCGATTGGGGACGCGATTCGGGAGTAACAGCTCCAAGGTTGGACTCGGTTGTTCCCAGTTTGTGAAACTCCATCTCTGAACTCATCGATTTTAACTGTTACAGTGACTAAAAAAAAAAAGCCTTGTGCTTTAGTGTGAGATTCGGATAGAAGAGAATCTAGGGTTCGATAAGAGGTAGCAGAAGGAAGGAGACGAGAAGAAGAAGACGATGATGATTCGAATGATCCTACTCTCTACTCTCTGACACGTTACACAGTTTCTCTCGGGAAATGGAGGCTAATATTCGTTTTTCATCCTAATCATTAATTAAAATTTGGGCCTTTTGGGCTTTATAGGCCCAATAGTAGTTACTCTTCAGCCCAATAAAAAAAAAAAAAGAGAATGAGAACAAAATCTGACTTCCATGGAAGCACAAAGTTTTGACTTTTATAAGAAAAAAAAAATTGGGAGTGTTTCTGCCTTATCTGCTCGTAACGAGCCAGTAGAGACAGAGTAGCCTCATGTTATTGATTCTTCTTCCTTAGTCATTCGGAGAAGCCCAAAAACAGAGTCTGTTACTTGGTGATTTTCTGGAAATGGAAGCTACGAGGAGCTTGGTTTCTTCATCTCCTTCGTTTCCGACGAAGACACATCTCAAGAGCAGCTTCTCTTCTCCTTCCTCTGGTACTTGTTATCAGCTTTTCGATTTTAAAATTCGTGTAGACGTACTGCGCATTGGCTGGTTTTTACCTTGAATTCCGTCTGGATTGAAAATTTCGAGAAAAACGGAAACTGTGTCGTGATTCATTTCTCGCTTAGATGATCGTTGCTTCTGATATTATGAGCTCAAAGTAATTTACTGAATATCTGTTTACAAAGTAGTCTCCTTTAAAAACGAGTTTTGGTGTTAGCATTCTCTGATGTGCTTGTTTGTATATCCTCTGGGTTATTTATTTGCAGTAGTGATGATGCTACATGAACAAACAGCGACTCCTGTAGTTAACTCACGCCATCTCACCCCTCTATCTCGACATTTTCCGGCGTCGGTTCTCTCACAAGAGCCACGGGAAGAGTCTAGGCCTCTCTCACATGCGTTTAGAGAAGACAGAACATCTCAGGTGCTTTTTTTATTTATTGCCAGCAGCCGTAGGTTGTTCTAAAAGCTTGAACTTTCCATAAAGCTCTCAACTTTTTCTAGTCTCTTGTTTATATTTGGTTCCTTGATATTTTAGTTGACGCTGGAGAGGAGGCAGTTTGATGAATTGGTTTCGTCTAGAGAAGATGAGAAATTTGAACGGCAACTACTTCAATCTGCTGGTTTATGGAATCTGTAATGTCTCTTTCCTTTCTAAACACGTCCGGTTTGGATTGTCATTGTAACCTATGAGTTTTTATTTGCAGATTGATGAAAGCTTTCTTTTTTATTTTTTCTTGCAGGTTGATATCTCCTTTAACCTCTGAAAAGCAGTTACCGGCAGTTGTGTCGCCCTTAGAAGATGCCGAGACCTTTGATGTGGTTGCACTAGCTCAGAAGGCTTTATCAGCTTCTAAACAAGCTGCATTGTTTGCTAACGACGCTGAAGCTGATCCACCTCACAACCTCGGAAATTCTCTCTCCACTAGGTTTGCTTCTTTAAACCCTTGTGTGTCAGTCTTATTAAAATCTGTCTCTGCTACGTGCGGGGCTATAATGTGAAAGTATTTGCATTTGGTAGCTCTTCCATGTCCTTGCCGGAAATGGGAACCATAGTTAGATCGAAGAGGCAGCTGGAGAGACGAGCAAAGAACAGAAGAGCTCCGAAATCGAACGATGTGGACAATGAGGGTAGTAGTAATATTCCTCAGAAAATCAATGCCAAGAAAAAGTTTAAACAAGGGATTGATACGGATGATGCGCTCCAGCTTTTCTTGTGGGGACCTGAGACAAAACAACTTCTGACTGCTAAAGAGGAAGCTGAGCTGATATCACATATACAGGTTTCATGCTTCCCCCCTATTCATGTGTCCTTGGACTTCCTTGGAAGCTTTCCCTGGTGCTAAGTTACTTTCCTGTTCTTTGATAAATTATCAGCATTTGATAAAGTTGGAGAAAGTAAAGACTAAACTTGAATCTCAAAACGGATGCGAACCAACAATAGGCGAGTGGGCAGACGCTATGGGGCTGAGTGGCACCGTCTTGAAATCTGAAATCCACCGCGGCAGAAGCAGCCGTGAAAAGCTGATTACAGCCAACTTACGTCTGGTAGTCCATATCGCTAAACAATATCAGAACCGTGGACTCAACTTTCAGGACTTACTGCAGGTTAGCTCTAAAGACCTCGTTGGTTTTGTCTCTAGCTCTAACTTGAAGTCAATTACTTAACGATGCTTCTTCTTGTGCTTCTCTAATATGGTTTCTTAGGAAGGAAGCATGGGGCTAATGAAGAGTGTAGAGAAGTTCAAGCCGCAGTCCGGATGCAGATTCGCTACTTACGCCTACTGGTGGATTCGACAATCCATAAGAAAGTCTATATTTCAGAACTCAAGAACAATCCGTTTGCCGGTAACTACAAACAATCAAGATCTTTTACATTATCTGCTAGACAATAAAAGAATCAACTTTGAAAGCAAGACTTGGTAAAAAATCTACTCTGTTGATACAGGAGAACGTGTACATGCTACTGGGGAAAGTATCCGAAGCAAGAAAAACGTGCATTCAGGAAGGAATATACAGTCCAAGTAAAGAGCAAGTCGCAAGCCACGTCGGGGTTTCAACAGAGAAGCTAGATAAACTGCTGTACAACACAAGAACACCTCTTTCAATGCAAGCTCCCATTTGGGCTGATCAAGACACAACCTTTCAGGTAACTCTTTTTTTTTTTTTGGAAGATGTTACTTTGACTTGGCGTAACCCGGTAATAACCGTTTGTATCCATCCATAGGAAATAACACCGGACACTGGGATTGAGACGCCGGCGTTGAGCGTGGGGAAGCAGTTGATGAGGAACCATGTACGGAATCTCCTCAATGTACTGAGTCCCAAGGAGAGAAGGATCATCAAGCTTAGATTTGGGATTGATGGAGGGAAACAGAGATCGTTGTCGGAGATAGGGGAGATTTACGGACTTTCGAAGGAGAGGGTGAGGCAGCTAGAGAGCAGGGCATTGTACAGGCTTAAGCAGAACATGAGTAGCCATGGACTCAATGCTTATGCTGATATGCTTGTTTAGCTCATGGAGATATTGGCCTCTTCTATTAATAATGATGTGTATACAAAGATATACTTTTGTTATATAAGGGTTTTGTTGATATTTTGAGGAAAATAGTTTTTTTATCTTGGATAAGAGTTTTGTCTCTTAAAACTTATTTTTGTAAGGAAAAGGAGAGATTATCAAATTTTCATAATCTGTTCATTTCTGATCATATCCGTTTTAGATCTTTTAATCAAAGACAGTCCCACATGTATAGATAACCAAGAAGAGCAAAGTACTCCTTAGAACCGCCACTGATGGCTCTTCATCGTCGTAGACGTCAAATATTGGAGCTCCATCGTTGTAGAAATCTTCTCCAGCGTGATGAGGTTGTTCATCATCAACCGCAAAAAAGACTCTCGTTATTGATGAGTTTACTCATCACAAACCGCTATGCTACGAAAATGATAAGGTCCCAAACTTAAGAAAAACAGAGCATAAGACACTTGTATGTTTGGGTAGTTAAAACTACCTCTTTTTTTGGCTTTTCTGATTCATTTTTTGAAACAAGTACAAGGAAGCAAATTGTCGTGGGTAACCACGATCTTACAAACTTGGGAAAATGGGAAAGAGGGAACTTGTTCCTAAAGTCTTAGGAGATTAGTTCCCATTATTAGCAAAGACAAATCAAAAACAAAGTGTCTAAAAGAAAGACAAATCACTGCTCCGAGTTGATCCTCATCGCAACTCGATCCATCACCTTCAACATTCTATAAGAGTACTAATCCATAATCTTTTGGCGACAGATTTTTCAGTCCCACTGGCGACGGATGGATAAACTGGTGACTCGCCTCTCCTGAATCCTGGAACTTTAAGCTACCGCATCCGACGAATCTTCGGTTCTCAAATTGCTCTGATGAGACGAACTCGGAGAAACCTTCTCCCTCACACACTAATAGGATGTCTCTGGCGAGTTGATGTTGTCTCGTGTCTCTGTATGCATTGTAGAATGAGACGGCGGATGTCCATGCTCTGCTTGTGGGCTTACCGATTTTGGTAAATGAGGCAAGGTAGAAGCTGAAAAAACCGGTGATAGAACGAGTTTCCGGGGGTTCCACAACGTATGTATGGACCACATTTGTCCTTGGCATAAACCAATGCCTCACATCTCCCTCATTAAAGACAGTGGCAACCTTAAACTTTTGCAGGTAAACATTGAGCAACTCTGTAACAGCTTCCACATCATTTTCTCCCATAACCCTGAATCCAGGAGTGAAGGGTGTGTCTTGTAACTTGCAGGAACGGATGCACGCTTCCCTATGTCCCATGGGATCGAAACCAACATCTATGAGGTCATCCACGTTGAGGGACCTGACCCAGGTCCTGCATGACATGATTGGTTTCGGCGACGATGTAGGTTCCACGCTTGCACAGTAGACCGCTCGCTTTATTTTCTTCGATAGCAGTCTTCTTGTAATCTCGTTCCTCAAGGAAGTCACAATTTTTAGCTTTCTCAAGCGCTTTATAACACAGAGGAGACTGATTCTTGCCATGCTAACATGACTCCCGTTCACCTGAATCGTAACAGGTACGGCTGCCACAAAACCCATCAGACATTTGCTCTTCTTATCCCTGACTCCGACAAACCAATCTGGGTCATAGCCCGGCGGTTTCAAGTACCACTCGAGGTACTCGACGGAAGGACTGAAAGCGAGGGATCTGGCACCAGCATCATGAAAGTTTTCCTTTAGAAAATTAGATACCTCTTCCAAGCTCTCACAGGTCGTCCACTCGAATTTCTTGTGAAGCTCTGTTTGGACAAGAGCAGGTTCACGAGCTTCTTCAAGCTGCTCAGTTTGGGCAAGACCATGTGCTTGATCCTCGTTCATATCAATAACCTCGTCATTGACAAGAACAGATTCTTGAACTTTGTCAGCCTCTGGAGCCTCTTCATTGCCTTGAACCTCGTCAGGCGCATCTTCTTGCTCAGTTTGGGGTGCTTGACCCTCGTTCACACCAATAACCTCGTCATTAGCAAGAACAGTTTCTTGAGCTTCGTCAGCTTCTGGAGCGTATGCATTACCTTGGGCTAGACCAGGTGCTTGATCCTCGTTCACACCAATAACCTCGTCATTAGCAAGAACAGTTTCTTGAGCTTCGTCAGCTTCTGGAGCGTATGCATTGCCTTGTCCCACCGCACCATTGACATGAACCTCGTTCACTGGTATGCGCGGTCCTCTTCCCTTTCGGCTTCTCCTCCTCAATTTTGGAGGATACCTCTTCGGAGGTGCCACCGGTTCTACCTCGTTCACAGCATTGTCGACAACAACTGGATCGTTCACTAAAAGATCGACTTGTTCTTCACTGACAAGAGCAGGTTCTTGAACTTGTTCGTTAAGTAACGGATCGACTTGTACCACTTGTTGTTCAGCAGCTACGTTACCGGCTTGTGTCAAAGTCCCAAATACAAACGGTAGCGATCGACGACAAATAAGAGCTACTTCCTCGTCATCAGTTAAACCAGGAGGCAGAGGCGGTATTGAAATCCCGCGAATAACGACGGCAGGCTCTGGATTGACCTCGTTCAGTAACGGGTTGACTTGTCCCTCGGGTTCACCAAGTAGCTGTTCATTTACCACCTGTTGTTGTGCAGCTTCGTTGGGTTCTTGAACATGGCGGCGGGGGATGCCGAAGTACTCTTCATACTCTTTAGCAAACAGACTCATGTTTCCTGCGTGAAAAAAATAAGAAATTGGAGGGAAAGGAAAGAAAAGCACAAGAAGCAGAGTTTTCCCACGATTTACAAGAACTAATCGAAAAACAAAAAGCAGAGTTTTAATTTCTTGAGAAACAAGAATCGGTCACAAAAGGCACAGTTTTGCTTGAAAACAAGAGAATCGCGTATGAAAAGCAGAATTAACATTAACGATATCTAATCTGGGAAAGAAAATCACAGAGTTTCTCCAAGGGACAATTTCTTGACAAACAAGAGAATCAATCGTTAATCTGGGAAAGAAAAGCATACCGAAAGATTAACAGCGAGATGATCCAATAAACGTTTTTTGCTTGTAAGATTGAAGGAGATGATCGTAAAAAAAAAAAAAAAATCAGAATTTTCCGAGAAAATGAAAGCGAGAAAAAAAAGTTCTTTAGCGAGTGAATGGTGAAGACTGAAGAAGAAACAAGAGCGAGGAGAGAGTTTGTTATTAAGACCCCACTCGGATATCAAAATACTATTTTGCCCTTGAACAAGGGATAGTGCCGTTGAATAAGCATTAAATGTTGACAAAAAAGCAGTTAAATAATAGTATGTGAGATACCTTGGAGATCATCTCTGCCTCATTTGGATTAGCATTCACCACACAAACTTCTACTGCTTTTCTCCTTTTCTGCGTCCAAGACTTCAAAGACATCTTTGCATCTCTGCTCGTCCATTGAGCCCCTCCTAACAGATTCATGATCACCATACGTCTCCTTCCCTTGAGCCTTTTCAGATTTTATCGGCCTACGTTGTTGATTCTCCACAGGCTTGGATTCTCTGTAAAGAGAAGTATGAGGAGGCAGCCCATCAAGACCCATCAATCTCGCTATAATGCTGGGCGATCTNGGGCGATCTACTTCTTGATCCATTTTGCTTTGACATTTCTTGTGTTACCAAACTCTTCATTTGGAACTTCACTGGTCTAATAAGCAGGTTGTCTCCTTAACTACAAATGCCAACATCAAGCGATCAATACACCGTGTGTATGTGCAGGCATGTCTATATGATATCCTTAGGAGATTAGTTACCTAGTCTGCACCTAAAGCGTCACACAGCCGCAAGCGTTGAATTTCTAGAAGATTCCTTTATAGACTTGTGCTTCTGAAAGGTTGCCTTCCTGGAAATGGATCCAACAATCAGAATGTTTTAGCACAAGAATGTGGAGGAGAGCATAAGTAACAAAGCAAAGGTGTTATGCGCAATCGTTACGTGTAGTTTAGATACCAATAAACTCGTAAAATTCAAGTCACAAACAAGCAAAGCCAATCATGACACTACCCATACAAATAAAGACATGACCTTTTCTACAGAAACAACATCACAAACAAAAATTATCAACTGTTTATCTGTAGTTTTACTCACAAGCAAAACAAGAGTAATGTTTGTTTTTTTTCTCCAGAATCAGAAGAGCTAATGAAAAAAGGTAATTTTTTTATGAGGTACATTACTCGGTCCTATGAGATAAAATTAGAAATTATCAGAAGTTGACTTAAGGAAATTTCGACAGCTAAACCAACGGAAAATTCGAGTAATAAGCTTCAACTAGCCGTAATATGGTCAAGCAGAAGCAGAACGGAAGAAGAAGGTGTTTTTCTATCATTTTCAGGCGTTTTCGCGGAGGCCAAACATGTAGGG
The DNA here is from genome assembly GCA_900406535.1 of Noccaea bulbosa. NCBI lineage: Eukaryota > Viridiplantae > Streptophyta > Magnoliopsida > Brassicales > Brassicaceae > Noccaea > Noccaea bulbosa. The sequence goes on along the minus strand of OVBJ01001508.1, from coordinate 1,120 downwards.
GGAAAAAATGGAAGAGAGATGAGCAATTCTAACCTTGACAAGAACCGGGTACTGTNGCTAGATGAAACACCTCAAGAGCTTTCTCTGTTTCTCCTATTCTCATACACCTCAAAATGGAAGAGAGATGAGCAATTCTAACCTTGACAAGAACCGGGTACTGTGGAAACAAATCGATTTGCTGTGAATTATTAGATTGGCGAGACGAAATGCCCTCATCTTTCACTCTCACTCGTAATCGGAAGAAATCTCCCAGGAAAAAACATTCCAGGTAATTTGAATTTTGAATTCGAGGATAAGGTTATATCAAGAGGGTAATCTGGACCGGAAATTTGCTGGAGCATATAAAATTCAAAAAGACAACATTTCCCGGAGCAATTATGAAAAAGGGGAAAAAAAAGATGGTGCCGATTTTCTCTTGAATTACAACTCTCACAGAGAGAAATCGACATGAGAAGATAGATTCTTGGCAAGAGCAAGAGATCGAGAGAGAGAGAGAGAGAGAGAAGCAGAGGACGACGCCGGCGTGAGAGAGACTGAGGAGGGCAGGTCTTTGGTGTGATTTTGAAAGTTCAAATTAAATGAAAAACGAAATAAGACCAAAAAAAAAATATAAAAAAAAATAAAAATTTATCGTTTTCTTATTTGTCATCCCACGGTTCGAACCTTGATTAAACCGGCCGGTACAATTGGAGATAGAGAAACCGCGCACTACCTATCATTTACCAACTCAAACAAGAATCTCATGAGCATCTACGCTCTGATACACTTTCTCCTGCATGATTCTTGACCCGACTGACAAATGAATACAAAGACGATGATACTATTCCTATGAATATGATCCTATGATAGGATTCCTATCACAAGCAAGGAGAAATCCAACAACTCTAGACTCCATGAAAAGAGTATAGAGAAATATGACAACGGCTCGTATGTCAAGAAATTCAAGCTTTCTCACATTGAATATTCAATTCATGCTACAACACACGATCTTGGTAATCAGTTCATGCTCAACCACCTACTACAAGTACAACCATCTAAACCATCAAGAAAAGACAAGCCTACCAACCATTTCTTCACCTCATTTTACCATTTTGTAACATAGACATTTGCTCATTTTAAC
>OVBJ01001507.1:0-27515 GCA_900406535.1 Noccaea bulbosa | reverse complement strand
CAAATCCGAAAAAATCCGAACCGAATCCGAACCGAAACTTTAAAAAATCTGTTTCAATATCATTAAATCAGAAAACTTAAAACCCAAAAAATTCGATCCGAACCCGAACCAAAACCCGAAGTCTCAGGCCTATTTAAAACGCTGTTTTTTTGGATGATGTCGTCGATATAGTTGGGGGTTTATTTTGCGTGTGACTTTAAAGGTGGATGGTTTGACTTGCATTTTTTTGAGCTAAAGGTTTTTCTTGCAAAAATAATATAGTTTGGGGTTTTTTTTGCACAAAATTCTAATAACAAAATACATAGAAAATTTTCTCAAAAATACAGCATTTAATGTCAATTTTCAGAAACAAAACGTCCACTGATTTTCTAATATCAATGTACAATAGAGTAATTATTTAAGAATTTCTTGTTATGTTAACCTGTTTAACCAAATTAGAAACTGTTTAGAAGCACAAACATTTACGAATGTTTCTAGAAAAAAGGATATTAGCTAAGGATAACGTTAAAAACTCAAAATCAGTTTTGTCAAAATTCTTCACTAGAAAACTCACTAAACTATTTATCGACAAGTGTGCAATGCGTTTATACCGAAGAGCATCTTTATGCTGTGTTTCTCTTTGAATGATTTTACAAAACTTAGCTTCCATTTCTCTATACATATCACCACACACAAAACATTTCACTCTTCAGATTCTCCTGTTGGCTCACTACCTTCTTCATCCGTAGAGTCATATCGCCGAAGTGAATCAAGACTGCAAAAAATGGCCCGTTGGTCTTCTTAACAAACCTCAAAGATAAGAGAAAAAGATGACAAAAAGGAAGATGGGTTTCAATTCCAAAAACCTGCAATTTTGTGGCACTTTCCAGGAGAAACCAGAGGACAGTTTAAGATGAAGTGGCAACGACATGAAATCTCTCCAGTCTCGAAGCATGATCCCAAGATCGTGAAGCTTACTATCCATACCGAAGCAGCAATTCGCATGCATCGTACGAACAAGATTCAGATCTTTGCTCGGCTCACAGAGTCCGCCGAAATACGCAGTGTTCAAGAACCTAATCCTAAGCCCTATGTGGGAGATGAAAGGCTCCGTCTTGATGAAATTGAGAACGTCCTGGTCGTGATAACCCGGATATCTGATCCGTGAAGCGTACCAGAACTTATAGAAGAGTATAGTCCGGTTATTGGATCTCACAAAGCTGAATCCTCCGTTTGGTCACAAGCAATCTGGAAGTCAGCATATCTGTAAAACCTCGGAAAAGGGTTCCTAAACCACATCACATCAGCATCCTGGAGAGAAACAAAATCCAGAATTAGAAATGCAGGACACTGTCAAATCAAGAAACACTTGTGAAACATTGAGAAATTCTAGCACTATAACTCTTCATATCAACTAAAAATAATTTGACTCAATACAAGTTCATGAAGAATGAAACCCCAAAAGGAAAAAAAAAAAAAACAAAATAATTTCCATCATCTGTAAACTCTTCACAGTTTCAAGTTTCAACGAATACGACTCACCTGCGAGAATGGCTCATGTGATGCTTTTGGAGCAGGTTTTTTGGCGGTCTCTGGTACTCCGAAAACATTCCACAACCTCAGTCTCTCGTCTCCTCCTGCTGAAGCTACGGTGCAACCATCTGGGCTCTGGGCCATATACAGAACTCTTGATGTATGACCAGTGAGCTCAGCCATTTTCACCATGGATGGGTATTTCCAAAGTGTGAGCTGGTTCTGCGTAAACCCATGTGAGCTAAGCAACTCTCTTTCACTCTTGTTCCATAACAAAGAAGAGACTTGGGAGCCAGTGTCCAACGAACTCAAGCAAGCTCCGGTGTGAGTGTTCCAGAACTTGATCGTCCCATCTCCTCCCCCGCCACCAGTTGCAAGCAGATTCGCTTGGAAAGGGCACCAAGCAAGGGCTTTAACTGCAGATGTGTGGTCTTCAAGCCTGTGCAGCCACTGAGTTGTCGAGTTCGAGGAGGAGGAAGAGGAGGCGGCAGAACGAGAACGGGAACGATCCCATATGTGCACCACATTGTCGTTGCCACCACTCGCTAGCTGCTGTCCAGAACCTGACCACTTGAGGCCACAGACCTCTCGAGTGTGGCCCCTGTAGGTTTCCACAACGTGTGATCTGATCCTCACATCGTTGTTGACGATCCGTCCGTCCATCCCTCCCGTTGTAAGGATGTGATTGTTCCACGCCAACGATCCAACTCTTGATCGGCGGCGGCCACCCTTCAATGTTCTCAGTTGACGGTTGGATGCAGAATCCCACAATTGCACTTGAGAGTTGTCGAGGCCAACTGCAAGACGACGGCCGTCAGGCGCCCAGCTGATGCTTGTGACAGGTCCTTCCTCTTCGTCAGTGTGGAAGCATCCCACAGATAGACAGTGTGGCCCAGCGCTATGGCTAGGACATTAGCACTGCCCCAGTCGAGCAAGTTGAGGTAGAAGTCATCCACAATGTCAGGTGCATCCAACGTTCTCTCAGGGGTCCGAGGAATGTATCGGCGGGGCTTAGCGGGTTTCGGTTGTTGGTGACGAGAAGCAGAGTGGTCGCGGGGAGGCAATTCGACTGGTTTGTTCCTGAAGGCGAGGATCCGGGTGCGGTTCAGGTTCATCGTCTCAGCCAATTGCTTCCGGTACGCCTCTCTTGATGGTGAGCTTGCCGCTGCGGTTTGATCCTCACCTTTCCTTCCTTCCGTAAAGGCGTAGTATCTGTTCGGTATAAACCTATCAAAATTTTCCTTGGATTTCTTCCTGGGAAGGAAGTGGTCTTCAAGTGGAAACCGAGCATGCGCCTTCAGGTGCGAAGATGTGTCCATACCTGCATCCATCCATTGTTACGAAACACACACAGAGAGAGAGAGAGAGAGAGATACACACACAAAATACGATAGCGATGGTGAAACGGATTAGAAGATATAAATTCTCAGAACAATTAAGCAAAATTAGAACAATGGTGGTGAATCAAATAAGCCTGCAGAGAAGCGTTAGAAAATTCGAGCAGAGAGAGAGAGAGAGAGAGAGAGCGAGCGAAGAGTTGTTCGTCGCTGGGGATGTGAGATGAGAGAAGAGCAGGTTGAATTGGTGAAGAAAAATGTGAAATTTGGGGTTAATTTTATTATATAGCAGTATGAGGCAAATTAGGGTTTCGGCTGACCCAATTTCTCTAATCGGGAAAGTCGGCTATATTTCCGAGAGAGCCGCGTTGTTCATTCATTTATTTTGCTTTAGCTTTATGTATTTTTATTTTTGGCTCTGTTTGTTTCACTGTTCAGATTCATTGCAAGTTTCAGTTTATAATAAGTATATCAGTTGACCAAAAAAAAAAAAAGTATCAGTTGATATTTATCTGAATTTATTTTTTCGAAGATTTCCACTAGCATTCAATCTTTGAGAAAACATCAAATTCTTTTTCACAACAAAATCTTAATGTTTTCACTTGCAACTAATCTAAGTACAAAGATTTATTTTCTGAATTTTCAGCTACCGACGAGAGAAATCGAAAGATTAAGATTAAGATCAGTCTTTGAAGAAGAAGCAAAGCAATCTTTGGAGACGAACGGTGCGGAACAAGTGGAGACTGCTTCGCTCGTTTCGCTCAATGATGATCCATTGCTTCTCCAGTGATGATGGTTCAATGACAGAGACAACGACAAATCTTCTTCTTCTTGCCAAGTGTTTTCCCAGTTGTTCTCGTTCTCTGTTTCTCTAATGAGCCAAAAGAAAAAGATTGGTTACTAAACCGGACTACAATCGGTTTGGGTTTGACCCCAGATCAAACCGTTAACCTTTTCCCTTTTCGGTTCAGTTTTTAGTTTCTTTCTTGGATACAAGAATAGCACTTTAACAAGATACTGTATCCATTAAAGACAAGGATCCCAAAACACGCTTATACGAATACGAGAGATACGAAGATCAAATAGACAAGGAAAAATCATGTCTAATCATCATCATCATAAAAAGTTAAAAACCAACAAAAATCTTTACAGTGACCAACTTTTGGTTTTGTGTATATCTGCTTTGTTTTTCATTGTAAAGAAGATAATGCAATTCTGAAGATCATTCTTACAAACGTCAAGTTCTAAGTCTCTCGCCGGCCAAGAACAGTAACCAAAACTATCTACTTAAATCGCACTACAGACAAATCTGCAGCCATTCGTGTCCTTAACCTTAAGCAGCATCTGGTTCAGTTATGTCTCTTTTGACATATCCTCAGTAAAAATTTACAAAGACCCTGTCTTGGCTCATTCGCAATGGCAATTAGGTTCACCTTCTTCCATGTTTCATCTCCCTCATAGCTAGACTAGAAGAAGTAGAAAGAGGTTCACAGTAAACAAAAAAATATTGGTTCTATGAATATTTTTTATGAACACAAGAAAAAGAAGTAGAAAACTATCTTTACTTAATCAATCAAGCAGGGGGTGAAGGAGGTGACGAATCTACGCGATGGTGGAAGAGTTTGGTTAATGCTCGACGCTCACAATCCTGAAGATGAAACCAATTTGATTGATCAAATCACTACGTACAACATTTATATGATTTATGTTATTCATGAAATGAATCTCTAATTTTTTTATATATTTACCCTGAACATGTTTAGGCGTAATGGTCTATCTGGATTGAGTCTCTGAAGTTTAAGGTAAGTGTATGCAAAACTCAACTGATCTCGCGATGTAAACCGATCAACTTCATTGAACCAAAGGCACGAGAAGAGGTTTGACATTGGTGTATGAGCCCTTACAATAAAAGACCCTTCAGGTACATCTAACAACAACAACAAAGACACACAGCCACTCAAAAACAAAAACAACAGCAACAGCAAACATAAAAGAGTAATAAATGTGTATGTGTAAGAGACTGATCTTTTTACTCACAGCTTGGAAGAGGAGGATTAGGATCTGAAGGGTCAAATTTCTTGAGTCCATCTGACCTGTAGAACATAAACTGTTCATCGATGGCCGAGTGGTTGTACTTGTTGAGCCGTTTGTTCTGTAACACCTCATCCCAAACACAATGCCGGTCATAATGGTTGGAGATAGCGAATTCTGACTTCCTTCTCCACAAGAAGAAGTCAATAATCAGCATAGGATCCGTAGTGAGTCTCATCTTACTGTCTATCCAAATCGAGTACCTGGAAAAAAAAAAACAAAGATTTGAGTCGCTTATTCAAGAAACTCAGAGGTTGAGTGAGAGTACTAGTAGCCAAACTAACCTCACCTAGAAGAAGGAAAAAGGCGGTGTGACAGAAACTTGGGAACTTTTCCAGTCTTTCGCATATCCTTGTAAGGCAAATTCCTCACTACAACAGTCTTCCACAGACCAACAAACCCTTCCTTGTCTGGAACATGCCCTTCACTAGCCAGTTTCGATTGTGTTTGCTCATCAAGGAACATCACAAAGCAAACATTCCGCTTCGAGAATTCGCTGATCTGAAAGAAACAAACAAACAAGCAAGCAAATCAGACCTCACATGCATAAAAGTCTAATAGCTAGCAATCTAGTAAAGAATAAAAGTTTTGACCTTTTTGGTTGCAGGCCTCCTTAAGAAATCAGAGTTTCCAAAAATGCAAGAAGACACAGAGACTAGACACTTGTTCATGTATGCCTTATCCTTTTCACTCACATCAAATCCACCACTTCCTTTCACAAAACCACAGTGGATCGTCTGGTTTGTCGCAGAGTAAGACCTCTCTCTTTCCTTAAGCGTCTGATGCCCTCCAAATCTAGGCTTGCTATATGTCTCTCTCTCTACAAAGCCTAGAGAAAACGGCTTGAAACCCATATACTCCCGAGGCTCAAGTATGTAATTAACAGATCCAGCAAGTGCAACTTCACAAGGCAAATCTGCAAATGCATAAACAACTTTAGCTTAGCTTTTACATCAAACAAACCAACACTAGCAGAAAGTAAAAAAAACAAAACATACGCTTGGTTCTCTTCTTGCTTCCATGTGGTTTCTCGATGTTGGATTTGTTTGATCCTATATCAAGCTCCGATGACGTGAACATACGGTTTTTCGTGTACGCTACATTTGATCAGAATCCAGTTAATACAGTTATAGGCACACAAATCCAAGAGTAAGGACAAAGTTGCTTACAGTTTTGCTCAAAGTGAGGTGAGAACTCAGAACCTACACCGAATCCAAATTAAGAGTGTTTGCTTGATTAATCTCCAAATTTGAGTTTTTATTTTTTTTTGTCACTTTACTTTGCGTTGAAAGCTTACCATGAAAGAGTAGTTTATGGCCAGAGAAAATGCAAGAAAAGAAAAAGAGCGATACGAAGAAGAAGATCAAGTGTGAGAGCTTCAGTTTCACTATCCGACCAAACTTTTTCCCTCTTCGGAGTATAAACGAGTGATCATTCTGACCAGATGGATTCAGATTTGAAGAGACCGTACTTCTTCTCTCCGGTAACATTATCTAATCTCCGACACTGAACAAAATGCAGACCCAATCAGGATTTGCATGTCTGAGCTTAACGATGACTCGAAAACAAAAATTCTCAAATTCAAATGAAGGCCATTGCGATTACTCAAATAACAATTGAAATTAGCAGAACAAAACGAAACATGAAATTTATTTAAAAATTCTAAGATGCAGATTTGGAAAAATTCTCTAGTACTAATTAAGGTATTTGTTGAGAAGCAAGAACAGAGCAAACACCAGATTCGCAAAAGGAAAAAAAGAAAATCTCTTACCTGATATGCGAAGATCTCTAGCTCGCCATGGAAATTGAAACCTCCTCGGTGGCGAGAGAGAGTGTATTTGTTGTTCTTACGTATTTTCTCCTGTTAATTAATTAATAATGTCCAATTTTGTTTACAGAATTTAATTAACTAATTAATTTGACCGACGCTAATAATAAATTAATAATAAGCGAAAAGGTTTGGTGATTTATCCCACATCGCTAACTTACGAATCGCTCGCTCTTTAAGTTGGTGTATAAAAGAGAAGCTCGATCCGACGAACGATTCATACCTTTCTCGGCCTTTTGGCTAAGATCAAGTGTAGTATCTGTTCTTATCAGTTTAATATCTGATATGTGGGTCATCGGCCCACACGATATTAAATCTATTTTTAAAGGGAGAAAGCCCGTTAAGATAGCTTGCTATCTGGGCTTTCACGAGTCGCCCATGCGTTGCACTACTGCACGGGCCTGGCTCAACCCACCAATTTTATATAAAGTCTAATGTTTTTTTTTATAATTTTTAATCGTCGATCCACTGTGTGATGTGGCGTGAATTGATTCGCTAATTGCCACGTGTCTGGAGCTCTCTCGAGCACTAGCATGCAATTATCCTTTTTTTTTCTGTTTGGATTGCTACTAATAAATAAAACACTCTAAATTCCGACAAAAGCAAATATAACTTTGATGTTCTGTGTTCCATGTTGTTAGAGATACCGATCTCAGAAACACATCTTTGAAGAGGACAAAATTGGTTTTATTTGAAAGATACACTAGAAGTCTGAGTTGAAGAATCAAATTGGTTTTATTTGAAAGATACACTAGAGAGTAGAGATGCTTCAAACAGATTTGATTCTTCAACTAGTCAGAAGTCTTAGTTTTGCAATGCTGTAACCATGTGATATATTAGAAAACAGAAACAGAACCAAAGAACAATCTAGTTATGGATTTTAGATCCTCCCCTACTCTTCCATGCCATCTTAAGGCCCCCAAAATCACATCTCAAATCGCTCAAGACATGAAGTAAGAAAGTAACCATCTTATTTACAATCATTGACAAACTAATCATGTGGCATGGTTGAAGAACTTCTATCATCATTTACATAGCAATTTCTTGAACCTGTNTTTATCTTTTTTTTTTTTTTTTTTTTTTTTTTTTTTTTTTTTTTTTTTTTTTGTAATCCTTAAGTAGAAAGAAATATGCAGATGCAGCTAGGAACCACACAGTACTCTTCCCTTCTCCTTCTCATGTGGCTCCTGAAGAGAGCCCCTTTGACACCAAGACAGTGAATGTGTCACCACAAACTCTGAAAGAACTTTGCCTTATTAACTTGAGGAAAGAACAAGCGGATTCTTTGAGAAAACGGCCTACCAAAGATTCCAAGGATGACTAAATTTTTTTTTGCCTTCTTAGCACAAATGTCTTGTTGCTTTTGTTGTTCTTCTCTCCTCCACACATGAGAAACTGACTAGTTAGATGATTTGATCTTTCATTTAATATTTTTTTCGGAAAATAAGTGAATAAGTGATGGCTCAATTATTTCCACATCTTGGATACAATTCTTATCTTCAAGATCTGTGTAGATACTTGGATTCAAAACCCATATTTTATTAGCTTTGATGTTATTTGGAATCATCATCTTTGTTTCATTTGTGTATTTCTAAATTGGCCCTTTTTGAATTAACTTATACAGGGAAGGTATCAATGGAGTGGATTATATCATTTTAGGTGAATTCAATCTTTTCCCTTATGAGCTGGCTACGGAGACATATCTACCTTTGCATTTATGGTCTTAGCAAAGCTCTTTGGTTCTTTTTCTCTCCACATCACTTTCATATTTTCAACGAAACAGTTAAGGTTCTTGTCGACTTTGCTTTGATCCAGACACATATGGCCCTAAGGACCAAGATCTTAGATATGTTAGGTAAAACGACACTTTCTGATTTAATAGCTCTTTCACGTTCTCTCTTAACCATTTGAAGCTAAGACTAAACATGTATCTTTCTTTTCTTCAGACTCAGTTTTGAAAGAAAACAAAAACTTGGTGGGGACAATTTTTGGAATTAGTCTAATTATTGTGCTGCATATTAATTAGATCTTTCTCTTTAAGTGAGTTAATTACTATATTTACTCTCTAATCAAATGTCACTTTTTGAGCTTGTTTCGTTTTTTTAGGTGCAAAGAAGTCTCTAAGAAAACCCTTTAAACCCATTTGTTTTTTTTTTTAACGTGCAAGATGACATTATGACTCAAGAAATTATATAATTTTACAAATCTTTTTTTTTTGGTTTTAAAGTTTACAAATCTTTCTCATTCAATAGACATCACAGATAAAGACAGATCAGATGGAGACTGAAAGTGTGTTCTTTTTTCAACTTTTTTTTTGCAATACAGAAGGGATCGATGACTGTGTCTGTGTGTGAGAAATGGAGCTATTGCTCATCTTTCTTCGTGTTTCGAGACTCTTATTAGGTTTAGTAGTCTCCATTGGGAACCTCGGAACATTACTCGGTGAGGATGTCTTGTTCATGCTGATTCTTCTGTCTGATTCACCAGAAACTCTAACAGATTTATGACTCTTGCAGCTCAACAAGAGACCACCACCCCCTCCGCTGCTACTAGATTTCCGTCTCTGCGGTGCTGATTTCGCGGTATTAGTAGGGATCTTAGGAATCTGAGAAGATCTGTTTCTTCTTACAGGACTTGTTGCACATTCCGACATAACAGAGAAGTCTGCTGCACTTGCTGTCACTATGCTCCACTCTATGCTTACTTCACTTGGAGCATAACATGTCGGTGAAGCCGGATCACTTCCTTGCCTTGTAAGAGAAGCTTTAGGTTTCGCTGTAAAACTCTCTATCTCGAAAAGATCCGAGCTTGAATCACTCTTTGCGTCTTCCTCCTCTGCTCTTGATTCCCATGGATGCAATGTGTGTTTCTTCTGAGCAACAATCCTCTTCTTCTCAATATTTACAGGAGATCCAAACACTTCAAGAGACTTCCTCTGCCCTAATCCTTCTTGAGTCTGCATCTTGATCAGGTCTGTGTTCATCTGATTTTCGACCTTCCTCGCTGTGAAAACAGAGATATTCGGATCGGAGCTTCTCTTAACCGAGATCTTATCATCGACATCCACCGAATCCCCATCGGAACACGCGCATTTACACCCCAGATTCGCCAGAAAACTCTTCTTGCTATTGCTCGCTTTTTGAATCTGACCGTTATTGTTCTTCTTGTCCTGCAAGGAACTGTTGCAGCCATTCACCATCTTGTTCTGAAGCAACATGCTCTGACTGTTCCAGCTTGATTCAGAGCGGACACTCGGAGTTCCAGTAGACTTCCTCGCGCTCTGCTTCGTATCGACAGTGAACTTCTCGACTTCTGGGTTTGTAAGAGACAGAACACTAGAACTTTGGTCTGAATCCATGTCTCCATTGAAGTACTTCTCAGCTCCAAACACACCAATCTCTGGATCTTCAGGAGCTTTCTTCACCATTTTCGTCTCCTCAACAAGCTCCACTTCTTTTGGATTGATAGTAATGCTTAAGGATTTGCAGGGTTCCATGAGCTTCTTGGCTGTGACTACAGCTTCTTCCTTGCTTCTCAAGTTATAAGAAGAAGAAGGAGTAGAAAAAGGGACATAGAGACTGTGATTGTTGTTGTTCTTCATGAAATCAAAAGATGTCTTTGGAGTTGAAGAAGATGATGTTAAGGTAACCATTTTTTTTCCTTTTTGGTGACTTGATTTTATTTTATTTTGTTGCTTGTGTGTGAATAGGATTAGGGTATAAATAGAGAAATAAGATCAAGTGCTGAAAGCTGGTTTCTCTGAATCTGAAGTGTTCTGATGATCAGTTTGAGACTTTGAGTGGGTTCCACTTTGATTCATTGGCCAGTTGTGTGAGAATTATCTGCTATTCTTGGACAAAAGTGTGAGAAAATATTGATAAATCTTTGTCAGTTAGATTAATGGAGAATGGAAAAATAATGGCATCCCGTGACCGCAAAAATTAAAGAATGATAACAACAATTTACAAGAACAACTGAAATCATCCGAAAATGACTTAAAAATAATGGTATCCCGTGAGCGCAAAAATTAAAGAATGATAACTACAATTTACAAGAACAACTGAAATAATTCGAAACTGACTTAATGGATAATATTTAATGAAAGTCACATATTGGATCTCTGAAGTAGATTCTTGATCTTCAAAGAATGGTCGATTAATTCGTTTGAATTAGACATTTGTCTAGGTTCTAGTCTTCTATACTCGTTTTCGTTGCCATACTCGCTTGACGTCGATCTGAATGTATTACTTGGATTTTTTTTTTTTTNAATTTTTTTTTTGGTTTTTTTTTTTTTTTTTTTTTTTTTTTGGTATCGTTTATAAAAATGGTGAAAGCGAGTAAATCAAAATAAAACGCTAACTAGTGGATGTAATTATGTAAAGTGTAATTCTCGTAAAGAACAAAAATACAAAAAGAAAGCACGAGGGATGTACGTATTTTGGTGCATGGGGAGATATTGACAAAGACCAGAGTTGGGTTTTGGTGAATATAATAGTATATTTGATGTAATTATTTGACGTCGCTCTATGATCTATGCATATATAAAAATTAGAGAATCCATGGGATCGTATCATCTGTATATCATACATATCAAATAGTTGTACTTGTAAGTAATGTGTATTATTTTCTTGTTAAAAAATAACAAAGTTCTTTAAACTCAATACCTGTCAGAACTCAGATGTCAATCAAGGAAATTGTGTAATGAAAATTATAAAATATGATTATTACTAGACATATGAATGGTAGCATTTTAAGGTTGACCCCACAGTTTACGTGTTTGATTCTCATCCCTCAACATAAACNCCCAAAAAAAAAAAAAAAAAAAAAAAAAAAAAAAAAAAATTCGAATGTGAATACATTTGAAAACATCTTAGAGCAACTCAAAAGAGAAATGGATTACTCGTAAAGACAAAAATGACAAGATAGTTTTTCATGAGTTTTCCAAACTTTTTTTTCTTTTTCTTTTACTACTTTTAGTATATTCATAACATGAAATCGAAATCCTCTTCCTATTGGAGATGTTCTTACTCCGTTGATCAGAAGAAAAAAAAAAACTGATCGGTGAATAGAAAAAACTCATCTAATTAGTTGCATATGATATCATTAGAGTTTACAACGTAACTAAGACAAAATTTACAGTCATTATGCAACAAATTTAGGCGATACCCATCTAGGAAGGTAAGCACTACTAGAACGAAAAACATTCTTTAGAGTTAGAGGACCATGTATTTCTAAGGAATGTGCCACAACATTCAAATCCCATACATCTCCCATACTTCATTGTCCACAATTTGATATATTTTTGGCAACTTATTATTAACGTTTTCTGTTTCAAAAATGTATTTTTTTACCATTTAAAAATGTATCTTTTACCATTGAAGAATTAGTAAGTTTTCATATTTTTCACAGATTGGAAAATAATTCTGCTAACGTGTTATAAAACTTAAAAGCATAATATATTGCAAAATCTTTAACTAATTCAGTATTTGTAATATTCAATCTTTTAACTATTTCTCAGTAATTGTATTATACTGCTGTTTCAACATGTAGATCATATATAAATCAATTATAAAATTCACAAGAAATAAGGGCTCAGGGCATCCGCATCATAGAACTTGATATGAAGCTCTTTAGCATATTTTAATAATTAATATACTATTAATTTAAGTATAGAGCTTTTCTAATAAATTCATAAGTTTTACTTCCACATTGCAGAATCCAATGTAGGATTCTTTAAAAAAAAAATTTACAAAAAATTATAAATTTATAGAAAATGAAAAAAATCTAAATTTAACTAACAGAGTTATATATAAACAAGCAAAATCAAAAACAAAATGTAAGATCACAACAAACGAAGAGAAAAACAATGCTTACATCATCTGGCTCTTCTTCCTCTTCCTTCTTCTCTGCAGCTGCAGGGGCAGAGGAAGCACTACCACCGCTGAATGGAGAAATAACCAATGTAAGCAACCATCTCTTTTCCATAACATAATATAGAGATGATCAAAGTCAGCCTGCAACAAGAATCTCCTCTACAAAAACACTGAAATCTCCTCTATAAAAAAAAAAACAAAAAATTGATTCTGAAATGTTGAGCATCAATTAACGTCCAACACCTAACTCTTTCGATATCAACAATAGCAAAGCCAACACATGACAAGCCTTAGCAACTTGGCGACACATATTGCAATTAAAGTTGTCATGAATGCAGAAACTAGTCAATCTTTACAATCAAGAACAACCAGTAACATAATCTCAGAATCAATAGTGTTATCAAACAGAACAAAAACAGTAGAGTAGTGAGAGATGGTGAAAGACAGACCTACATAGTCTCCCATGGAGAGGTCCATAAGCTTTTGCACATCCAAGATCAGACTCAGTTGAGGGAAAATTAACCAATGAAAATCTCATAGAAAAGATTATAGTTATTGAATCAAGCAATATACTTTACTTGGAAGAAGAACGAGAAGATCATATAGTTGTAACAAGGATAACTACATCATCTTCAACAGAACAAACTCGCAAATCCTAATTTCTACCACAGAGATGACTACTACCATTGAAACCATCTATTTCAGTCTGAATAAAGTAAACAAAACAATCAATTCAAGTATGACCGAGGAATTAGCGGATGTTGCACGCACTGTTTCAAAGGGGAGAAGGAGGACTTAGCGGAAGAAATCGTTAGTGGACAAGTGAAATGTACGACTTCTCCATCGCCTCCATCGCCTACATATATTCCTGCAGAGACATCGCGTTATTGCGCTATGTTCCACCAAGGAAGAAAAACAGGAAATAACTAGCTACAGTCACAAGAGAAAAAGAGAGAGAGAGAGAGAGAGAGTAAACCACGAACAAGAAGGGGAACAATAACTGGAGATCGAAGAAGAAGTTTTCGAGCAAAAATTGATCTGAAAGAAAAGACNAAAAGACAGAGAAAACGAAAAAAAATCGGATTTCGGAGAAAAAAAAAAAAAAAATACAAAAGGGCGAAATAAAATTTTGGCGACACGTGGAAGAGAGAGGGTGAGTAGAGACGCTTCTAGAGATGTCTCATGGAGAGACGATTCTGAATTTTTGCATTGACACATGGATAATTAATTACATTTTTTCTTTTTTCTAAACTCCAGAACCCATCTTTATCTCTGCGATGCGGCTGCTCTCATAAAACCCTATAAAGCCCTCCTCATTTTAAAATTTTAATTTTTGGACCCAAAATCCGGTGAAACGCCCCCGACGGAGGAACATGGACTCAATCTTCTCCTTCATCAACCTGATTTAGGGTTTCTTCGTTCTCTATCTGTTCCCTGCAATCACGGAGATACCACCATGATTTGCAAGGAGTGCGACAAGGACGACGCTTTCTACGAAGAAGGTTGTTTCTTCTACTGCGAATGCGGAGCTCAGGCAGTCGGTATCATCGTAACCGGCGTCGACGACGGTGATCTCGTCGGAGAAGGCGGAGGTACTCGCGGCGCAACATATCAACCAAAATTCACTCGCCGTCGACCATTAGAAGAACCGATCACTCCGTCGAAGCCTCGTCACACGAAGGAAACCGCGTGTTACTCTCAATTCCTGTCTCACCTTACACCCGCAAGCAAGCAGATCCCGAAACCTGCAACCGCATCAGCTTCCGGTAACGAGAGGACGAATCTCTTCCGGGAAGTGAAGGGAGAGCCGGCGGATTTCGGAGCAGAAGAGGCTTTGAGTTACGAGGATTACTACAAAGAGACGAGAGACAGATACGTGTACGGGTTTCTGATGATGGTAACGTATCAATGCGATGCGTTGGTGGATAAAATTCAACGTGACTCCGCTGATCATCGGTTTGATCGGACCCATCTGCTCACGTTTCGTGGCTCTCTCCGGCGTATTCGACGATGATTGGGCCGATAACGCCATTCATAACTCGGAGCTTCGATCGCAAGGTTTAACCAAGAAAAGATCAAAGCTTGACCACAAAGACGAACCTCGTAGCTTCGACGGTAAAAGAGCAGTGATGATATGGTTAAGTCAGCTAAGAAAGTCTCTGCCTTTGTCGAGCTCTCTAGCGTTATCATTCCTCGCTTGTCACAAAGCAGGAGCTCCGATTCTGCCCACAGATATAGTGAGATGGGCACAAGAAGGTAAGATTCCTTATCAGTCATGTTTTCTCAGGATCCAAGAGCAAATGGGAAAGCGATCAGCTGCTTGTCCTGTGGATGCAAGCGTGATGTTTAGGCCTAACGATATTGTTTCTGCTCAGAGATTAGAAGCAAGAGCTGCTCTGATTGCTCATGTTATCGGTTTGGCTTTGCCTCCTGTGAATTTCTATGGTATAGCTTTAAACTATCTAAAGCGGTTATCTATCCCCGAGGATAAGGTTCTTACATAAATGGTCAATGCCTTCGGATTTGTATCTGTCCAAGAACGTCCTCAGGCTTCCTACACGCGTCTGTGTCATGTCTGTTCTGATTGTGGCTGTACGGATGGTTTATAACATTAACGGCTTTGGTGTGTGGGAAAGGAGCTTGGGCCTTGATATGAGTAACGAGCCAGATGTTGTTTCTCTGTTTGATGGTGAGGAGCTTTCAGAGACAGCTGATGCAGAGTTGTCAGATGACACCGAGGAGCTATTGAAGAATCTTGAAGCAAAATATGATGTAGCTGCTGAAACCCTAGGTAAAATATACCTTAACCGGCCTATGTTTCTTCCCTTATACGATTAGACTAGATTCTTATCTCTAGCCAGATTCTTCTAACGTTGATGAATCTTGTTTTTGTAGAATATGAGAAGGATCTTCTGTCGTATTTATCACACGGGAAAAACCAGCTATTTGTTGGTTTAGACGAAGCATCAGCTGATGATACTTACAAAAGTGTTGATAACTTGCGGAAGGGTTACACCAAGGACGACACTAGATCAAAGAGGGGAAGAGAATGGGAAGAAGATCTATTATTTAACCAACTTTCATTGGATGATGATACCAAGTTTGGCGACGGAAACAATCCTTGCAGTGAAAGCAGGTCAATGGATCATGGTAAAGAAGAGAAAGCAAAGGAAGGGGAAATAATAACAAGACTGAGAACAGACATGAAGGATAATTTGTTCTGTTACATACCGCCTCGTGTGAAGGTAAAGAGACCAGACTACTACCTTCATTATGCGAGGAA
This sequence comes from Noccaea bulbosa, assembly GCA_900406535.1. NCBI lineage: Eukaryota > Viridiplantae > Streptophyta > Magnoliopsida > Brassicales > Brassicaceae > Noccaea > Noccaea bulbosa. The sequence continues at coordinate 11,591 of OVBJ01001507.1, read as the reverse complement.
GAAAGAAGATGGCGCGTTGATATATGCGGCTCACGCGGATTACTACATTCTTTTACGGGTTTGCGCGCGAGTCGCTGAGGTTGATGCGAGGAATATGCATAGAGGTGTGATGAGCTTTGAGAGAAGATTGGCTTGGATTGAGAAAAGGATCGATCAGGTTTTGCATCTGACTCAACCTGTTATGACATGTGAATGATCAATGTGGTGATGGTGGGGATGTTACAGAAGATCAAAATTCAAGACGATATTCTTTAAAATAGTAAAACAGAATTTACAAATTTTGTGAAAACAAAACTATTGCAAGTAACATAAAACTACTGACAACTTTTGTAACATTTGAAAATAAACTTTGCAGATCTCAAATGATTTTCATTTACTCATACATTCTAAAATTACAGACACCAACTCGTCATTCGATTTACCTCGTACCTTGTATGCTTATGAGTCAGACGGGCTCTTCATGCTGTTGTTGTGTAGATGTAGTCGCAGTAGCAATTGAGGATGATGGTGAAACCGGCGCTACAGTGAAGTGAACTGTTCTAGGTTGACCTGACTGAAGCACCAATGCAAACTGTGTAGCCAAAGCTGCAGCTTCCTGTTCAAACAGGTTCGGTTAAATTCAGTTGGAGAAAAAAGAAAAGAAAAGGTCGTCTTGAGAAAAAGCCTTGCACTAGTTCTCTTATACTAACCTGCTGTTGTCTTCGGCGCTGTAAGATACTGATGGCCCACGCCATGATATAGCAAGGAAGAAGAAATCCCGCAGCACGGAGCAAGACAAGCTGAAAATCACAATCAGATGATCTTGAGGTTTTAGATTACTGATATAAAAAAAAAAAAAAAAAAGAAGAAAAGAATCTGGTTACAGATAGTATGGAAGATGGGTCGTCTTCTTCGCCATCAGCATCATCTGTTATGGTCAGTGCGTGTCGTAAGAGAAGAAGGGCCATTAACTGTGAAAGAAAGAAAGAAAGTGTGTGTAAATGTTTTGGGGTTATCACAAGCAGAGAGGGGGTTGTTTGTAGGTAAGGCTTACAATGAGAGCAGCTGAGCGACAAAAAGCAGCTCCACTGGCACTCGAAGCTGTATATTCCACGTACTCAGATTCTAGATACCGACGTTCAGCTTCTGCAATGGCAAGGAGGCGAGGATCATGCAAATCTAGACCTGAGATTGTCCATCTTCCACTACAAGACAGATACATGAGTCGGAAACAAATATCAATTCTGAGCACATGGAAGCAAACATGAAGTATAGTTAAATAAAACCGTACCCAATGTCAATAGCGGTTTCTTCAGGCTGAAGGGGAGGCGGTGGAGCGGTATACCCGGGTTGGTAAGGCTATTAAGAGATGTTAAAGACCATCAGACATTCATAAACCCCTATAAGAGTTATATATATGCATCAACTCTGCCTAAGTTTCAGGCATGCTAATGCAGTTATTGAACTTGAAACCAACTATTGACAAACTAAAATGCAATGCGTGATCTCGATCTCAAACCATCCACCACAGACATAACCGTCATCTAAATGAAGTATTATTCATAGTCATGTTGCCTTGGTAAGAAACATACCTGATGACAAATCTCGCATATAATGTTTCCCTTTTCATTGCACCAACGCTGAACACATTTCCGGTGAGCATACTGGTAAAAACATAAAAGCTTATATTTTGTCAAACATCAAAGTTTTTTCAAGGGCTGTGTTTTCTGGCTGTAACATTTAACAAAATTTTATCAACCCATCATAATAAGAACTAGATTAGCCTCAGAAGCAACAGTCTTTTCCCCTAAATTAGAGAATGGAAAAAATACTTGCCTTTAGGCTGCCACTGCAAGAACAAGGGCTCTCGAGATTCTTAATTGGGCACTCGTCCTGACAAATACGGCATTCCGCAGAAGCAATGAGCGGCTCGTTCTCGTTCTCGTCCTCGTCCTCGTCGGAAATATCAATTGCCTTCTCATTGGCCACCATCGACGGCTCCGGCGACTCTGATCTCATGCTCTCGACCTCCGCGTTAACCGGCGGCAATGGCACCGGTCGCATCAGTCCGTCAATATTTACCACCGTGTGGCTGCTCTCGGTTGATAAACCTATCATTTCCTCCAGCTATTCCACGAAATCGAACAAAATTCCAAAACGAAAACCCTGAGAAAACTTACGAAATCAGAACCAATTGAAATCTAATCCAACGGATCGGCGATCAATGTTCACAACAAAAACCGAGAGAACGGAATCGGGACCAAATCGAAGATAGGAAAAAGGATAATCGATTTCAAATATTATATTTCCAATAGAAAAATCACCTGCGAATGAAAGAACAAAAAGGTTTTTTTTTAGCGCCAACGGAAATGCCTTTTCTCGTCCCTGATGATTAGGAGCAGAAACTCGGATTAACCAGAAAGGAGAGGAACTTCGTTTGCGGATCGACAACTCTTGACAAGATTTTCCCGCAAATCGAGCAAATGGAAAATCGCTTTTTATAGCGAAAGTAAAAGAGAGAAATCATACAACGACGTGTGAGTAAAAAAAGGTTAATGGCCGTTGACGAAGGGAATGTAGTAATGACACAGATTGTTTAAGGGTGTTTACGGTAATTTCCTACACTTTGCCGCGTTGTATCGTGAACAAGACAATGTTCCCCATCGGATAACATTAGTTGGTTTCCCACAATAATTGGGTGATTTTATTTATTTTGTTACGGAATTATGGTTTATAAAGCATTTTTTTTTTTATCATAATCGGACAACTAAATTGTTCAATTATTGTGTAGTTATGCTTATGAATTAATGATAGTACTCCTTCCGTTCCTGAATATAAAATTTTATAGAATTTCTCTTAAGAAAATTTAAAAATATATATTATAATGAGTTTTTATTTTGAAAAATATCATAATTTTTTTTTTTTTGAAAACTACACTTTTTATAAATTGAAATGACTAAATTATCATACTTTTAACTAAAACAAAATTAAAATAATAAATACATAAGATTAAGATTCGATTTTGATTTTGTCTCATTTTAAAATGATAAACATTCCTAAATATAAGATTTTACTAAAATATATATATATGTTAATTAATTTGATTATTTAACAATAAATGTTTCTTAATAACATCGTATATTTTGGAATGGAGAAAGTATTATTTGTGGTTAGATGGGTAGGATAATTGTTGTATAAGATAAATTTGGTAGCACAAATATCAGGAATTAAGTGTATGACCATGGAAGTTTGGTTCGGTTTGTTCTTCAGTTTTCTGATAAACTTTGATTACCCCTTTTTTGTTAATATATGCTACAATCGGATCCCAAAAACGCATTCCACCATGTATCTTTCTTTTGTTCTAATAAAATTTCAGATGACAAAAAAAAGTGTATGACCATGGAAATAATTTGCAGTTTTTCAATGAATAAAGATTAATCTAGTCAAGTAATCTTATACTCCCTATATCCTAATATATAAACATTTTTAGAAAAAAAAATATTTCAAAATATAAGCATTTTCATATTTCAATGCACTTTTTTGCTTTATTGATTATTGTGTGACTAATTATATTTTGCAAGTTTTTTTTATGATTGATTGAATTATATTTTATTTATAGATTGATATATTATTTTTAAAAAATAATTTTCTTAATTTGTGTATTTTACCTTAAACATCTTATATATAGGGACAGATGGAGTATATAATAGTAGAGTTTTATTTTCATCTAACCTATTCATATGAGCAATTTTGATATTAAACTATAAATAAAATATTCATTTATTATTAATAAATAAATAACTGTTAACAACAATAACATCAAGAAATCAAATTTTTGTATGGAGCCAAAAATAAGTAAATAAAAAGAATGGTAGAAAATTAAAAATTGAAAGAAAACAAACTAATACTCCCACTGTTCCAGAATATATTATGTTTTAGAGTTTTCACGCAAATTAAAAAACATTTATTGTTTAACAATTAATACATATTTCTCTTACTTTTTAATAAACATTGACCAATAAAAATTCAAAAATTTACTTACTTTTAATTAATAGGTCATGAAGTTCGTAATTTGCTGACATTAATGAATAAAAAGTACCTTAAAATTCTAAAACATCTTATATTTTGGAATAAATAAAATTTCTAAAACATCCTATATTCAGGAACGGAGAGAGTAATATTTTATTATCATTATTTATTTATTATTTTATAGTTTCAAACGCCGCGGATTCATTCATTTTCTAGTCGTATAAAATTTTGAAACACAAATACCTTTGACAAATTAAACGACTAAATTAATACATCTACATGTAAACGACAAAGAAAGATTCCAAACAGAAGAGGGGAAAGAAAATTATATTATCGAACTTTTTTCTGTTAACAATACAAATGTTAATAATCTAACAGAATTTTATTGCACAAGAGGACCCTTCCAAAACATCGAAGTTACGCATATACCCTCATACAACAATTCGAATTTAATCCCCCCCCCAATTGATTCCCAGCAAATGGGAAATTGCCAAGCCGTTGATAATAATCACTCAGTACGCTGCTGCTCGTTCGATAAACTTCACAGTCACAGGCTACTTGTGAGGCGAGACTCGCGAAAACCGGTTTAAACCGATATCATCTAATCCGACTGACTATGTACCGACCTTTCTCAAGGTCGTAAATGGTTTTCAGCTGCGGTTTTTTCCACTTAGATACCAAACATACCAATACTGTCATAAGGATCGGTACCCCAATGAGATAGAAAAGCGTCTTCGAGTCATTACCGAACAGAGCATAGAACCAGTGGCGATTACTAGAGGCTACGTGTTGAGAGGTCGATGTTTCTGTCTGTAGGATGAATGCTCCTAAAGCCCAATCGAGCGGTATATTATCTCCTGCCTGATTCGCATACCCGATTCTACAAAAGGAAAAGAAAAGAAAAAAAACTTGAATAATGTATTTTGCTTACAACACTCTTGAATTTACCAACATACCTTTCATCATCAAGAGGAATGCCGAGAGTATCGTGAAGCAGTGACACAATATAAGCCGATGAGAAACAATACCGAAGAAGATCCTCTTCCTCGAGTGACGGGTCTTTTACTCTCAGCTTCGACCAATCTTCACCACAGAATCTCTCTCCAGCTGAAATCATTTTAGACAGCCACGCTTTCTCTCCCAACCCGAAAAACTGGTTTGAGAAACAAACAACATGTTACATAAACAATCTCCAGAAAAAAATAAAAACAGACAAAAACTGTCTTGTTGGTCTAAGGGAGTTATATACAATTATACATTACGAATTTACGAGAGCTAATTTCAGATATGAGAGAACGAAGTACCTTAGAGGTGTAGAAGAAATTTTCTGTAGCTAAAAATCTTCCTCGAAGCTTAGGCGTGAAAGTTGATCCAATAGAACAATGTTGATACGAGCATTTCTCTGTGTTTTCAAAAAGTAGAAATATCTATCCATTAGAGACCAAAAAACAGAAATGACACAATGGATGGAAAAATCCAGCGAGATATCGGTAATAGTCTAACCATTCCCATCTTGCAAGATCGATAGTGCAGCGGACCGACACTCTGAGTAATTACCCCCAGCTTGAAATGAAGCTGGCAATTTGCTTTCTTCAGCTAAAAATCCAGATAAATGCTTCTGTGTGTTTGTATTGAGGTGGTTGTACCCTTTTGGAGCACAAGGATCTGTAAATACCCCTTGCTGCCTAGGTTCTACAGCTTCAAGAAATGATACACTAAACAAATGAGAAGGAAACGAAACTTTGCTAGAGACTCGAAACTCTAGAAAACTTCAATCACTGCACTTATGATTCATCAATCAGACTTGTATAATCATCAAAAGCTCACCTGAATTCTGGTCTTTTGAGACAAGTGAACCCCATAACTTTTCATGTGCAGCATTCTGCAAAAGGGAGGGAATATTAATAGCCAAAAGATCAAATCCTTTCTCCTAGAGGTGAACAAAAGATGAGTAGAACTAGAAAATACCTGGCCAAAGTGAAGGAAGCTGTGACTGTAGAGATTGTATGAAACATTTCCAAACGATATTGTACGTGAGAACTCAGAAGGCACTGGCTCACTTGACACGAATGTCACCTAACAAAGAAGATACAAAACAGTCATCGTCTGCTATCTTTATATGCCTCAATGATAACTTTCAGAGGAAGTAAAGTGAAACCTGCGCGGAAGCTCCTCCAAGCTCAACAATGCCGGTTGAATTAAGAGGATCGCCACCAAGTGAACCCACCGCAAAGTTCGCAACAACCCAAGCATATACTCCTTCGTCAGATCCTGCAAATTTAGCATCCAATGATCAGCGCACCTAAATTCAGCTCTGGATTGATCACTGATCTAAAAATCGAGGTTGAAAACTCACCGGAGATAACAGAAGCCCATTCCTCTCGAAACATGAACCCCGAAGATTCGAGAACTTTTCTGGTGACTTGAAGAATCTTCTCCTGAGCGGATAATTCAAGCAATCTCATCCCCGCCGTCGCCATTAACCTTACTTCAGTCTCCACCCACATTCCTTTCGGAATTCTCCCTTTCGCGAACTCCACCAGCTCCGTCAGCGACGCGCTCGCCCCGTCGGGATCATCAGCGTACGCCGATAGACCCGGATGCAACTTCAGACTAGCGTAATTCGCTCCTCTGAATTCGAAAACGGGTTTGCCGGACTCGATTCGGTACCCAAAAACGTGGATTCGGGTCCCCGTACTACCGCCGTCGATCACGACGCTGTAACGAAGCGAGCCTCTCCGATTACCGTCGGAGAACGTAATCCAATAGCAAACGAAGAGAAATCCCAACACGGTGGCGATGGAAGCGACGGTTAACAAGAGACTTGATCTCGCAGTTTTTGGTATGGACTTAGTAAGCGTGTACGTCGGCGAAGACGACGATGCTCGACTGCCGGAACGGATCTGGAACTTAATCGGATCCATATCTGATTTACTCTTCACCCTAGAACGGGCATGCGATCGTCGCATCAACAATTTAGAAACCGCCACGAGAACGAACAAGGATTCATACGATCTGAAAAGGAGATATGGAAAAACAAAGTTACCAAATACAAATATTTTTTTCGTGATTNTTTTTTTTTTTTTTTTTTTGAAGCTTTTCTTCAACCGAGATAAATGGAGATCGAGAGGGCCGCCGTGAAAGAGCGCCGGTGAAACTCGCCGCCGCCCTCAGTCTCCGATGTCTTACCCGGTGATGTGAAAAAAATAAAATAAAAGGAATTAAAAGCAAAAATAAAATGGAAAACAAAAGAGAAAATTGGTCGTTGTAGCGCCTTTTACGATTTTTATACCTATATACAGTATTAAATTACATATCGGGTCGGGTTATTGCTCCTTTATTTCGCAATCGGGTCCTGATCACGAAACAGGCTTATCGTTATCGTGGCTCAAATTCACTGAGAAGCTCAAATTCAGAGCTTTAATGGCGATATCACCAGCTTCATTGATATTATCATTCTCCCACGCAGAAACGATCGCTAAGCCTCCGAGAATCGACACTGCGAATCCACCAAACCCAGTTCTTTTAATTTCCAAATGCACTTCTCTAAGAGAGCTGATGCAAATTCAGGCTTACGCGATCAAATCCCATCTCCGCAACGATGTTTCCTTCATCACTAAGCTGATAAATTTCTGCACAGAGTCTCCGACGACCTCCTCAATGTCATACGCACGCCACCTGTTCGACGCAATGTCTGAACCAGATATCATGATATTTAATTCCATGGCTCGTGGGTATTCTCGCTCCACGACTCCTCTTGAGGCCTTCACTCTCTTCGTTGAGGTCTTAGAAGACGATCTTGTACCTGATCATTACACTTTCCCGTCTCTTCTCAAAGCTTGTGCAGCAGCAAAGGCGCTAGAAGAAGGTAGACAATTGCATTGCCTGTCTGTGAAACTAGGACTTGATGATAATGTATATGTTTGTCCTTCGCTTATCAATTTATACACCGAGTGTGAAGATGTGGATGCTTCTCGATGCGTTTTCGATCGGATTGTCGAACCGTGCGTTGTTTCCTACAATGCTATGACCACAGGCTACGCGAGAAGAAACAGACCAAACGAGGCTTTGTCCTTGTTTCGTGAAATGCAAGGCAAGAACTTGAAGCCGAATGAGATTACTCTTCTGAGTGTTCTGTCTTCTTGTTCGCTTTTGGGATCGTTGGATTTAGGGAAATGGATACATGAGTATGCTAAGATTCACGGTTTCTGCAAGTATGTGAAAGTAAACACAGCTTTGATCGATATGTTTGCGAAATGTGGGAGCTTGGATGTTGCTGTGACTCTATTCGAAAAGATGAGGCATAGGGACACGCAAGCTTGGTCAGCGATGATTGTAGCTTATGCGAATCACGGGGAAGCTGAGAAATCGATGCTGATGTTTGAGAGAATGAGATTTGAAAATGTTCAGCCTGATGAGATCACGTTTCTCGGTCTGTTAAACGCTTGCAGCCACAGAGGTCTAGTGGAAGAAGGACGTGAGTATTACTCACGGTTGGTTAACGAATTCGGGATTGTTCCGAGTATTAAGCATTATGGTTCCATGGTGGATCTTCTTGGTAGAGCTGGACATTTAGATGATGCATATAGATTCATTGATACACTCCCGATAAATCCAACGCCCATGTTATGGAGGATTCTCTTATCTGCTTGTAGCAGCCATAACGATTTGGAGCTAGCTGAAAAGGTTAGCGAAAGGATCTTTGAGCAAGATGACTCACACGGTGGTGATTATGTGATCTTGTCTAATCTATACGCCAGAAACAAGAAATGGGAACATGTAGATTCTTTAAGAAAGGTGATGAAAGATCGAAAGGCGGTTAAAGTTCCCGGGTGCAGCTCGATAGAGGTAGACAATGTGGTTCATGAGTTTTTCTCAGGAGAGTGTGTGAAGTCTAGAGACACAAAGCTTCACAAAGCATTAGATGAAATGGTGAAAGAGCTAAAGCTTGCAGGGTATGTCCCTGATACATCAATGGTGGTTCACGCCGATATGAGTGACCAGGAGAAGGAGACTGCGCTTAGGTATCACAGCGAAAAACTTGCGATTGCGTTTGGATTGTCGAACACTCCTCCAGGAACGACGATTCGAGTTGTGAAGAACCTTAGGGTTTGTAGAGATTGTCACAATGCAGCTAAGTTGATCTCTCTTGTATTTGGTAGGAAAGTTGTTCTAAGAGATGTTCAAAGGTTTCATCATTTTGAAGATGGTAAATGTTCTTGTGGTGATTTTTGGTGACGTCTTCCACAGAACGAACAACATAATTTTACTCGTATATAAAAAAAAAAAACATATAACTGTATATTGTTTTATAGTTTTATACAGTGATTTCAAAGCCGATCTAATTAACATGGTGATCAGTCTAGTGTTTTAGTTAACAATGATTGATTCTGATTACAATCTTGATATGAGTTAACGTAGTTGAGGGACATGTAAGCTCAGTTTAAGTCCCTACCAATCTTGATATGTTGTGGATATTATGGAAACTTCGAAAATGAGCTGCAATTTTCAACAAATCTTTAAGAAGTGCACAAATCCAATTGTGCTAACCGGACATCAGACATGTATGTAGGCTCAGTTTTCTATGTGGGGTATGAAGTTTCAAGAGGTTAAATTTCAATTTCGTAACATATGTCCAAATTGTATTGCAGACACAATTGGATTTAAACGTGAAAGTTGAATAGATAGATTTAATATAGATGTGTGATTCAGACGCGCTAGTTTTGATGAATGGTTTTTTCCAAGGGACAAACGTAATAGTATTAACAAAAACAATAGAGTATAGCACAAACTTTCAATGATTTTCAAAAAAAAAATCAATTATTTTTTTCGTTTTTATTTTCTTTAGAAGTAAATAACAGAGTAAACAATTCGTTGACTTAGTGATGTACAATGTGATCAGTTAGTTTTAACAGATCACATCATTAATAGCAAGGAACCAATACAGTTCAGCTGACGTCTACTTTTAAAACACTTTGGTTATCGGAGCAAGAAAAACGTCGGTAACGACTCGCGGCCAATAATGTCGCGTGTTTTCGAAGATAAATTGTTTTCTTTCTCTCTCTTCTATGAAACTGAGGCTTTGATTGGTGACATGTGGTAACATGTACTCCATCTGTTTCAGAAAACTTGATGTTTTAGTAAAAATGTATTTGGATGTATCTGAATGTGTTTTGAGTCCAGATACATCCAAATAATGTCCAGATACATTTTTCTAAAACATCAAATTTTCTAAAACAGAGGGAGTAGTAAAATTGAATTATGAGCTTAACACAAAAATGTTACCAATCATGACTTTAGTTTTATTTTTTGCATTAGAATTTGAGTTAGAATGTGTTATTATTGAGTTAGAATTTGAAGTAAATCCTTTGTAAAATAGTTAACACAACTTAAATTCCTACCACATAAAAAATAAGGTGTATTAGGATGTGTTAGAATTTGAGATAGCAATTTTTTTTTACTTTATTAATAACCCATGTTTTTAATTGTTTATATTTTTATTTTTGGTTTTTTGTTTTAATTTATTTCCAATTTAATTATATACTTTCACCAATTCATACATTATATTAGTATACAATAAATTATAGTACTATATTAATGTTTATTAATATTATTGCCAGATTTGTATATTCTTAAAAATTTATGGTTTAGTTATCTTATTAACTATAATATATATATATAAAAAGTTATAAATTATATAATATATATAAAGTTATAATTCAGTTGACAAAAATTTATAATTCTGTGAAAAATTATATATATGATATAAATATATATAAATTGATACAATTATATTTTTCTAGTTCTTGATCAATATATGTTTATATTAGTGTTGAATTACTTTATTTACCTTTGTAATTAATCTTCTGATAAATATTTTTTTAATTATATATGCTGTAATTTCTACCGCATAAAAATTACCAATTAGCTATTTTGACAAAAAAATTAATTCATTTTCTACAGCAAATGATCTTTTATTTGTAAGAAGTTGTCACGTTGGTTACGAATAATAAAAGAATATACGATCAAATTCGATATTAAATTTACCTTTAAAAAAAATCTAAACAAAACTAGTTTGTAAAAAACCACAGTGATTTTATTGACTGTATCTTTGAAAATATTTGGTTTGGTATTTTTCTAAATGGATATAGCAAGATCTGACTAAATGTTAAATAATGATATAGAATCTGTTGTAAAAAACCCTTTATCGAAAAAAAAAAAAAAAGAATCTGTTGTAAATAATTCTCTTCCAGATTAAACAATTAATCATGGACTTTTCTTTTTATTAATGTGTGGTTCATAAAATATACTCCCAAAATTAAAATCACACATTTATGTGAATCAAATTATATTTCATAAGATAAATTGGATATCCGTAAAAACAAAACATGACAAAAAATGCCTTGATAATGTTTAAACAAGAATAAATAAAACCATTAAAATCATTTTTTTTTGGGCTGTTTTCAAAAGTAGTACAAAATTTGAAGTCAAATGCAAAACTAGTACCCTCTTTTTTCTTTCATTTTTTATCATCACCATATTTGTGATAATAACAAAAATGTCATTACTTTCCGCCTTGAAGT
>OVBJ01001506.1:9170-27517 GCA_900406535.1 Noccaea bulbosa | reverse complement strand
TTTCAGTCCGCTCCCCGTAGAAAGGGGAAGATCTTTGGGGTTGGTTCTCTCTAGTCTCAAATCGATATTGGGAGCGGTTATATTTGCAGTTCCACTTCGAGTCAGCAACCGGATCCCTACGAGGTTGCTGAGATGAAGGAGAAATTGACTGCAACAGAGACAAAGCTGACTGCAACCGAGTCGAAGCTGACTGCAACACAGTCCAAGATTGCTGGGTTCGAAAAGATCTTCAACCACTTGGGCAACACGGATCCGGTGCTCAAAGCGATGTTGGACAGTATGCGTCAAGACGAGGACCAAGATGGGGGCGGACCGGAGCATGGCGGAATCGGTGGATCCCGATCCGATGAATTTTAGTTTTCGTTTTTTTTTTTTTTTCATATTTTTATTTAATTTTTTATGTTTTTATATGATAGTTGAATTAAATTTTGAAGTAATTTAATTTTCGTTTTTATAATTTTTTTTTTTTTTTTAAACATTTTTTATCATTTCTAACAAAACAAAAATTAATTTTTGACGCCGAGGAACGAGGAGATTCGGAGACGGATTTGCTGGAGGTTCTCGCTTATGCAAAGCGGAGGCCGGATGGGACATTCATGGACGACGATTCTGAGGAGCTCTACAACACCGTTCACTCACAACTACAAGAGTTGACTCAGAATGATGATCCCGACATCATGACTTCTGCTTCTTCTGTGACCACCAAGAACAAGCTTTTTGTTCAGGTAATATATTGTGTGATATTTTTAGTTTAAATTATTTTTATTCTTATGTATGTTGTTGGTTTCTTAATTTCAATTTTTTTTTGGTTTTTCAGTCCACTCCCCGTAGAAAGGGGAAGATCTTTGGGGTTGGTTATCTCTAGTCTCAAATCGATATTGGGAGCGGTTATATTTGCAGTTCCACTTCGAGTCAGCAACCAGATCCCTACGAAGTTGCTGAGATGAAGGAGAAATTGACTGCAATAGAGACAAAGCTGACTGCAACCGAGTCGAAGCTGACTGCAACACAGTCCAAGATTGCTGGGTTCGAAAAGATCTTCAACCACTTGGGCAACACGGATCCGGTGCTCAAAGCGATGTTGGACAGTATGCGTCAAGACGAGGACCAAGACGGGGGCGGACCGGAGCATGGCGGAGTCGGTGGATCCCGATCCGATGAATTTTAGTTTTCGTTTTATTGTTTTTTTAATATTTTTATTTAATTTTTTATGTTTTTATATGATATTTGAATTAAATTTTTAAGTAGTTTAATTTTTCGTTTTTATAATTTTATTTATTTTATTTTTTTAAAAAAGTTTAAACTAATTTAATAAATAAATAAAATTCAAAATTAAAAAAAATAAATAAATAACTTGCGACGGAAATCATTCCATCGCAAACTTGCGATGGAAATATTTCCGTCACAATTGTGCGACAATTAGCGACAGAGTCGTATCCGTCGCAAATCGATCGCAAATTATGCAGTCGCAAATCCGTCGCAAGTTGGCGACGGAACATATGTTGTCGCAAATCCATCGTAAGTTTGCGACGGAAAATATGTAGTCGTAAATCGATCGCAAAATATTTGGTCGCAAATCCGTCGCAAGTTGCCGACGGATTATATGTGGTCGCAAATCCGTCGTAAGTTAGCGACGGAGTGTATGTAGTCGTAAATCGATCGCAAAGTATTTGGTCGAAAATCCGTCGCAAGTTGCCGACGGATTATTTGTGGTCGCATATCCGTCGCAAGTTTGCGATGAAAATAAATTCGTCGCAACTTTGCGATGGAATTGGTTCCATCGCAAATTTGCGGCGGATTTGCGACGGAAATGTCATTGCGACTAACGATTTGCGACGGAGAGTTGTTTCTCGCAATTCCGTCGCAAATAACTCTTTGCGACGGAGTTGCGACGGGGGTTTCCGTCGGAAATGGCCTATGTTTCTTGTAGTGTTGGTGAGAAGATGGAGAAACAAAAGCAAAAGCGAAGGCAACTACTGTAGATCTACCACCGTCTGAACCGTCACTCCGCCTCAAGCCGCAACCCAGATCTACGAACCGTCGAAAATCCCCACACTCCGCCGCAAGTCGCAACCCAAATCTACGAACCTCAGTTTCCCCTCCCCACACAAAACCTAGAAAGAAGACGAAAGAAAGAAGCGAAGGAAGAAGAAAGGTGAAACTAAAATGTGTTAAAGTAAATTTGGTTTATAGATATGTTTGTAACGACAAATTTGATTTCTCCTTAACTCTACTATAGCGTTTTTTAATTTAGTAAACCCAAAAAAATAAGCATGAATCCAATTATTTTAGTCGTTAGATATATTATACATTTGTATTTCTAGAAACGCTATGAAAAAGTTTTGCATAACTCAACCATAGCAAAAGTCATAAAACGCTATCGTATAGTGCTACTAATACTCAATTTTCTTGTAGTGATATAAGGGATATGAGCCTCTCCACTCATTGCCAATTGGTTTTCTTCATTAGAGAAATCAAGTTCAAAAACAAAATGCATTGCTGATGTGTCATCACCAGGTTAATTCTCAATGAGTTTTTAAATTAAAACACAACTTACAAGAAAATTTACAAGAATCAAATATGTATCTATTAATAAAAATTTATCATTCTTCTTCCTTAATTGACAATTACGAAAATAAGTAAATAAAGAAGATATGATATTCAATTTAATTCTATCATAATAATTTTTAAAAATCATTTTATATCTCCTATCATCTTTGTTTAACTTTATTTTATAAAATAACTTTAAGGCGTGATTTGGGGATTTTTAGAAGAAGGAGATATTTTGATTTGGAGTTGAAGTCGGGTTGAAAATTGATGTTTAATGGGTAGGAATCGAGTTTAACGGGTTGGAATCGAGTTTTAACGGGTTGGAATCTAGATTTATGGGTCGAAATCGGGTTTAATGGGTTCCAATCCGGTTTAAATCTGATTTACTATTGTGTCTAGCAGATTAAAAATAGATTGGCATTAGATTGGTATACAGTGAACCAATTCTAATCATATTTGTTGGGTGAAATAAATTCACTTAACATGTCACTCGTCAAAACTCTATTATAAGTTAGAAATGTGATCGACTGACGACCCATTGACTGGTCACTCCTACTTTATTTGCCTAATAGACCTTGACCATCGACATTATCTACATAATAAGGGAGCGACCGACCGACCGACCGACCGACCATGCTCATTGATAGTGAGGAGTGACCAATGACAATGTATAATTTGGTCAATTATAATTGATATGAAATATTGACGTACCTCGTAAAGGGATATTGTCAAGAACGACTGACATACCTCATAAAAGGAAATTATGACCGACGTACCTCTACTAAAAGGAAATTACAAAGAGCGACCGATGTACCTCCTAATTAAAAGAAATAGAAAGCTACGACCGACGTGAAGGCCCAACCCAACAAGGATTAGGGTTGATAAACACCTATAAATAAGAGGTCCCATAAAGAGGACAAAGGAGAAGCAATAAGCACAAAAAAACCCTAACAACTATATCCTCATCGTCTCCTGAAGGCAGCAGCAAACCTAGCGACGATGATCAAAGCTTGGTTCTAAATCGAGCGACGACGATAAAAGCTTGGCTCTACATCGACCGACGACGATCAAAGCTTGGTTCTAAATCGACCTACGACGATCGACTGACGATACTCTTTTTGTTTAATCTTGAATATTGATTCCTTGTAGCTCGATATTCGATTGACTAATAAGATATCTCTTCCTGCGTCATTCCGTTTATTGTACTTGCGAACCGGTTAAATTTTGCCCAAACAATATTCATGTGCAATTAGGTATTTAAGTTTGATTCTGTGTGGAAACTGGTATTTAACTTTGCTTTTGTGTGGAATCCGATATTTAACTTTCAACGGAGGTGGAATTGGAACGAGGACCAAACTTCTTGTGGAATTGATGCTATATAATAGTTCTCAGGGGGAAATAGATCGTTAACCAGAATCATTGGAAAAAACTTGTTATAAAGATATTAATTTGAAAATCTATGCAATTATATTGTACAATTCTAAAGCTTATGTTTGTAATTTGTAGTTGTATTAGTATCGCTGTGGACTAATCATTCATGAAATTCTGAGGTTTGATTGTAAAATCGAACAATCTAAAACATAATGAGGTTGCTAGTGAGTGGCAACCATAGTCACTGCTTAATGCTTTTTGAGGTCGTACCTCGCGATTAGTTCAGTGATGATAGAGTTACAACCGAATGAGGTTGTGCTCCTTATTTTATGTAGCAGTGACCTTTGTCACAAATTTTGGTGGCAATACCTCATGAGTGTCGATCTCTTTTCTATAGCAACTGAAAAGGGCGTACTTTTAGTGGCTTAGATTTTCTAATGTCATGACAGATGTAAGTTTTCCTAAAATTCAACTGCAAGTATACAACAAATCAATGTAGTAAATAGGGTATCAAATTCCAAACGTCAAGTTGTTGCACAGTAAATTTCCAGATTCAAATAAAGCTAAGAGAAATAAGTATGAATGTAATGCACAAAACAATTAAATAAAAGCAAGAATGATCGATTTGAGGTTTAGATTCAGAGAGACAAACGCTAGGCCTTGGGAGTTTCGCAGGTTGAATCAGAGATTGCAGAATAAAAGCTATCATGATATGAATTAAGAACCGTTCTAGAACATGAACACTAATGTAAAATCGACCAACTTTCGTTACGAAGATTATCTATGTCTAATCCCTAGAACTCCAACTGTCGTTGCAAATCCTATAAACTAAACAAGCATCAATTTCATGTTCAATTGTTCACAAAATCCCTAAACCAAATTTCTTTGCAGATAGGTATTTTGCTCATCTAAGATATGTCGGGAAACTAATAATGCTTTCGTATCTATCAATTATCCTAAGATCGGATTCTAGGTAGCTAAGCTAGAATAAGCAGTAAACACAATCCAGATGAATAACTCTAATGATTATCCTAAACAATTGCAATTCTAACAATTCATCTTCAACCCTTGAAAAACTCAAAACCTAACTAGCAGATTACTCAGACATGGCTATTGAAAACAATATCATAGACTGAATAAACTGTATTAAAGAGAAAGAGTAAGAAATAAAAGGGGTTCAAATTCTTCTCTCGAATGAACAGAGTAGCAGAATAGTTTCCCCAAAAAGCTCTGGAACAATCTCTCTAGTCTCAATGAAAATAAGATACAAAGTAACTAAGCCTAAACAATGGCTTATAAACCTAAAATAATTCTAAAACACGATCTGGGCTGATTTGTAAACAATGGAAACTTCTGGGCCAAAGTGCAATTCTTCAAAATCTTCATAAAACTCGTGCATCACTTTTGGCAAGGGGCGGTGTCGACCGACACCAGTGTGGTGTCGATCGACACCAACGTCCAGCGACGATAGTGGCTTCTGTTTTCAGCATAAGTCCCCAAAATGTGTCCAAAATGCTCCATTATCTCCAATTCAGCTCCAAATGTACATAGAACCTGTAAACACTAGAAAAGACTCCAAAAACACTAAAAAGACTATATAAACAAGACTTATATCATGGCAAAAACCCATAAAAACCATGATATATCAACTACCCCAGACTTAGCTATTGCTTTCCCTCAAGCAAAACACAGGAGTTCAAAGTGTTAATGCATTGTGAGTTTGTTCTACTTTCAAAATCTTAGCCACACCCATCACAACATTAAATAGAATCCAACTCAACCTACATATGCATTCAAATCAACCATTCCTTTTGACATTCAATTAAAGAGTAACCATGGATCAAGTTCATGCAATCAAGTGGACTCATTTTGCTTAGGACAAGATCAAGAGACAATAATGGTCCCTTTCATCATGGTTTAAACAAACAAAACAAGGGATCTCTCAAAAAGTGAATGAGCTTTGGCAAAATGCTAAGGGTAAAGACCAACTTATGCATACAAGGATAAAGTTTTATCTACCCAAGTAATCTCAAAATTCTAACATTGTAAACCCAACAAGTGATCTTAAACTATCCTTAAACACTTTTCTCTTCATAAACAACCCATAAAACATTCACTTTCTTTTCTTCTTAACCTTAAGGAGAAGTTTCTTCTTTTATTTTGGGTTTTGTGCAAAAAACCCTCGAACTAATTTTTTTTTGCAAATTAAACCCTCAATTATATTACGTGCAAGTCAATCCCATGAACTCCAAAGTCACCCGCTATATAGCCCCTGGCTATATTTGTCACAAAATTTAAAATATTTTTTGCAAAAAAACCCGCAAACTATATTTTTTTTTGCAAATTTAACCCTCAACTTAAAAAACATACAAATCAAACATACAAATAATAAAATGTCATTTTTGTAATTTTTACTCGTTACATAAAATATTATGTAATTTTTGTTGCCATTTAAAATATTTTAACTATGATTATTGAAAATAATTTAAACAAAAAAAAATCATCAATCTCACTTATTTATTTGGCCAGTACCATTACGAGTTTTCTCTCGATTAATTNTTTTTTTCTTGATCTCATTAGGTTTAAAATAAGTTGTTTTGTTTGTTGATATTTATGTTTATCTTTTGGTGTATGTACAAAAAGAATTTGTGTGATTTTGAAATTAATTTTGGGGGGTTTATTGGTTCATGTATTTTGATGAATTTACAGATCCTAGCTAAAATCCGCTTTTATTAGATTAATGATTTTAAAATCTTTGTTAAACCCGTCCCCCTATTTATTCAATGATTTCATTTAGTATTTATTCAATGATTTCTTAATAGTAAATGAAATCATTGATGATTTTTATATAACTAGTATATTTCAAGCAGTTTGAAAACACAATGAGTGAAATGTGTCCAAAGCCAACACTAAACTTTTCTGACCATTTGGCGTTTTAAAAGGGTCATAAAAAAGCATTATTCCAAAATTCTGAAAAGTTTTGGAATTTTGGTATAATGCATTATAATGGATCAAAATTCTCATTGTTAATTCATAAAAAGGCATTATATTGGGTCAAAATTCTCATTGTCCTGACCCATTAGAAGGCATTATTCCAAAATTTCAAAATTTTTGAGAATTTTAGAATAAGGCCTTCTTAGGATCTTTTTAAAATGCCAAATGGTCGAAAAAGTTTAGAGTTGGCTTTGGACACATTTCACTCATTGTTTTTCAAACATCTCGAAATAGACTAGTTATATGAAAATCATCAATAATTTCATTTAACATTTATAAATCATTGAATAAATAAGGGGGAAGGGGTTTGACAAAGATTTTAAAATCATTCATATAATAAAGGGGGATTTTAGCTAGTATTGGTAAATCCATCAAAATATATGAACCAATAAACCCCTTAAATTAATTTCAAAATCACACAAATTCTTTTTGTACATACACCAAAACATAAGCATAAATATCAACAAACAAAACAAATTATTTTAAACCTAATGAGATCAAGACGAAAATCAACTTATTCACGATAAAATTAATCGAGAAAAATACTCGTAATGGTAGAGGCCAAAGAAATAAGTGAGATTGATGAATTTTTTTGTTTAAATTATTTTCAATAATTATAGTTACAATATTTTAAATGGTAAAAACAATTACAGAATATTTTATGTAATGAGTAAAAATTACAAAAATGACATTTTATTATTTGTATTTTTTTAAGTTAAGAGTTAAATTTGCAAAAAAAAAATAGTTCGCGGGTTTTTTTGCAGAAAATATTTTAAATTTTGTGACAAATATAACCAGGGGCTATATAGCGGGTGACTTTGAAGTTCATGGGATTGACTTGCACGTAATATAACTGAGGGTTTAATTTGCAAAAAAAATTAGTTCGAGGGTTGTTTTGCAGAAAACCCTTTTATTTTCTCAAGTGGTTATGGCTTCAACTTAATANTATTTATTTTTTTTTTTTATTTAAGAGAGCCAAAGACCAAATCTGCATATACAAACCAATTAACCACTTCTAAACATTCATTCTCCTTTATCCAGATTCTTTCCTTTCACCAAAAAACCAAATCCCAATCATAGCTTCAAACCTAAGCCTATTCTAACTAAAAAAATGTGAGCTAGTTCTACATAAAAATCTATCCTTGTCGGTTTAAACCCAACACTTTTTGCTAAGCTCATTCAAAAAATAAGGCCTCTCATTACTCACTAAGGATATTGGCTTGAAAGAAGGCTTAGTTCAGGGTAGGATATAACTGTCTCAAAGGTGGAGATCAGCTACTTGGACTAACAAGAGTGGTAAAAAGGAATAAGATAGTCCAAATATGTATATGGTATCCATGAGAACACATTTCAATGCCTGAACATGATAATTGCAATTCAAATTAAGGTTCTAATAAGTAAGAAATGAATCAATTCAAAGCATGTTTCAGTCAAGTCATGAATACTACAATGAATTCCCAGTGTGGTGCTATCTTAACTTCAAACTCACTCTAATGCATCAAACAACTCTGAACTACCAACTTATTTTGACTCAATAAAACAATTTCAAAAAGTTTAAAAAGAAAATACCCAAAAATATGCACAATGTCGGCAACCACCTCCCGACTACCAACTTATTTTGACTCAATTAAACAATTTCAAAAAGTTTAAAAAGAAAATACCCAAAAATATGCACTATGTCAGCAACCACCTCCCCGACTTAAGTAACAATGTCCCCAGTGTTATCAAGCCAGAAGAAGGTAAAGAAAAGGAATTGGAATTGAGTCAAACTTAAAGAAAAAAATGAACGTGATACCTTTGTTGGGGGTTGGTGTCGACCGACACCAGGAGTGGTGTCAATCGACACCAATTCAGAGGGCGACACCGAGTTCTGTGAATTGTGAATGAAGTCCAGAAAAATGTATAGATAGAATCTACACGTTTTCTCATGAATGCATATGTAAAAACCACTCAAACACAATTCAGAAGCAAGCATAGATATCATATGATAAGAGTTTAACACAAGTTCCAAATCCAAATCAAAAGAAAATGACAGACTGACTCAATAAGAAACAGAAAAACTGACTCAAAGTTAGAAGAAAAATAAAAGAGAAAATGCAAAAGAAAAAGAAAGATAAACCAGTGACAAGGAACTACTCCTCATCGGTGTCGTCGCGAGCATCTGGTGCATCATCATCATCGGCTGTAGGTGGATGCATGCAGGTACAGTGAGAAATCCTATCCCAGATGGCCTGTAAGCTCTCCATCACATATCTCTGAAAGGGGTCAGGTGCAAAGTCTGGTGGAAGTGTGGCAGGGAGAGCGGTGGAAGAGGAAGCAACGTCGGCTGCAGAGCGAGGGGTGGAACCTGTGGTTCTGCGCTCTGGCTCAACATGGTGCAGAAGAGGCTGCTCCGGAGGAAAACTGAGACTGCTACGGTCAGTGATGGTAGTGAGAGCAGGGTTGAGAAGCTGAACTGCATACTCCATAGTACCAATGCAGAAACGCCATAGCAAGTTTGGCTTCAGCCATCTCCCCTTCGTCAAGTGCCCCACATCCATGAGAGTGCTCAGCGTGTTTCACTCGACTGTACCTGAAGGAATCCCAAACCTCATGAAAATAGGAGTGAGAAGATTCCCAACAGTCTCAAGCTTCTTGGTTGTTCCTATGAATGGCTTGGTCTTTAGAGAGACGAGGTGTTGCGCAAAGATAACTCCCATGTTACATGCCCCAAATGTCGCCTCATCAGAGTCTTCATCCTCAAACAAATCCCCAATGCCATAACTCAAAAGCAAGAACTCAGTGAGCTTCATTTTACCTGGCTCAGACGTAAATTGTGTTGGTAATGAGGTGAGCCAAGTAGCGCAAGACAGGATGGCGAATATCAGATTGAGTAGAACTCTTGGAATCATATCTTCCCTTCCCAATGGCAGACCAAATGTCTTGCTGAGCTGGAAATGGATGTGGCCATGTAGCTTGTAAAACATTGTCATCGAACCCATAAATCTCGCAGAGTTGAAGCAATGGCAGCCTGTACCTCTTGCCATGCATCATGAATGTCAATGTGCCTTCAGCAGGTTTCTTCAGCCTCTCTTTGGTGTAGTAGACACTAACCGTGGCAAGAAATTGGCGAACCATATCAGGATAGACAGGGTATTGCTTGATGCACATGGTTCCCAGGCCAATCTTCTCAAGTAGCTGAGACACATCATCATAAATGCCCATGCTCCTCATAGTCTTCGTATCAGCTACTCGAGTAGGCGCGATTGCAACTTTCAGCCAAGCATTATAGAATAGGGTATCGTAATCGTCCCAAGTGTCGGAGATCTCCCTGTTAACACATTCAACACTCTCTGCGACCTGTGTGTCTGTAAGATCCCAGATTCTTTGAGGTGGAATTCGCGTCATTTCTGGTTGAGGCCAAGTCAGCGGTGAGCTAGGAGGTAGTGAGGAATGCAAAGTGGAAGCAGAGGCAGTGTCGGTGCGTCCACGTTTCCTTGGAGGCATCTCTCGCACGGATAAAAAATGCACGACTTCGTAATTAACGGTGTCGATCGACACTGGCATTTTGTGTCGACACCCGTGTCAAGTCCTCGCTCGATTTTTGTCCGTCTCGTCAATGGTGTCAACCGACACCCAGCTGGNCGATCGACACTGGCCCATCTCAACCCTGTTTTTTTTTTTTTTTTTTTTTCAAAAATAAAACAAAACAAAACCAAAAGTTAGTGAAAAGAAACGAAAATCACAAAGAAATTTCACCTACAGGTGGGTTGCCTCCCACTTAGCGCTTGTTTTTAGTCATTAGCTTGACTGTGTCGAGGCTCAAGCATCTGGTGGATCAGATTGTGGCAGCGAATGCCTCAGAGAAAAATGTCTCCTCATCCATGGTGGTGTATAGGCATTAGGTGCATGAAATCGACCAAGGAAGTGAGGAACAGCAGCAGGGTGGGATATGAGATTGGGTGGGACACTTCTTTTTCCTGCAAAATCATCAGAAGAAACACAAAGCCTTGCATAAGTGTGAAACAACTTTTACACCTTGAAAATTCTTATTGATGATATGAGGGGGTTTGGAATTGATTCCAGAAAGTCTATATCTTTGGTTTAGTGGAGGCTGTTGGGCTATGAGATTATTAGCTTCCAAATTGTTCACTTGCTCACTAGTAGCCAGCTCCTTGACATACCCAGCAGTAATGTCATCTGAATGCTCTCTAATTGGATCTTCATCCTTAGAATTCTCCTCAACTTGTCCATGTCAAAATGCAGGACAATATCACCCAATTCAAATCGATCTTCCCTTTCTTCACATCAATGATGGCACCAGCTGTAGCCAAGAAAGATCTTCCCAGAATAAGAGGATCTATAGGCTCTTCATCGTACTCCAAAACCACAAAGTCAGTGGGAATCATGTGGCCTTCAATTTTGAGTGGAACATATTCTAAGACACCTAATGGTATTCTCTTGGATCGATCAGCTACGATAAGAGATATCCTAGTTGGCTTGAAATCAGTCATTCGAAGAGTAGCAGCAACAGATAGAGGCATCAAATTGACACTATAACCTAGCTCACAAAGAGAATGAGGAAACTTGCTTGTGGAGATGGAGCAATCTAGCACTGGATCATCTAGCTTCTCAAGAATCTTGTTCTGTATCACAGCACTAACTTGTTCAGAGACTTTCACCTTCTTCTTTTGCTTTGGCACTGTGTTCAAGAGAACTGCACTAATGTCTCTGGTAAGCAATGCTCCTTCCTCTGGACTCACACCAATCATAACCATCCGCTTGACATATCTTTTAAGTGCAGGAGAAAGAGCGACTGCATCAACAAGATGTAGCTCAACCATAAGCTTATCCATGATAGCTTTGCACTTAGCATCTTCCAGCTCCTGTTTGGACTTCCTTAGAGTCTTAGGAAAGGGTATCTTAGGCTTATACACCCTCTCCTCCACTTTTTATGCAACTTCTGCAAGACCTCTTGTCGTCTGGGTCGGGTGTCGACTGACACCCTAGTGGTGTCGATCAACACTAGGCTGCAGTGTCGACTCTGTTTTGCTCGTGTTGACCGGCTCGGTCGACAAACGTCCGTCAAACATCGTCTCGTCTTCCGGCGTCAATTGACACCCATCAGTGGTGTCGATCGACACTGCTTCTGCAGTTCGAAATTCACTTGCAGTTTTCTCCAAAGTCGCGAAAGTAGCTCCAGATTCCACCATGACAGCATGACAAGAGCGTTTGGGATTGACATCAGTTCGTCCAGGAAGGAATCCTTCTTGTCTCCTAACAGAATCAGCAGTTTAAGCTTCTTGAATATCCAACTTCTTGACATGGGTGCTCAAAAATTCAATTTTTCCATGTAAGTTTTGATATATATTATCCATCTTCCCATTAAACTCCACTGTGATCTTCTGTTGGCCTGCTATAAGCTGCTCAATCATGGATTTTTTCTCGCTGTCGGGTGTTTGCGCAGGAGGCGATTGGTAAGAAGAGGAACCATAGTTCCTTGTGAAGCTGCTGGAAGAGAGAGGCTTCTGAAACTGTGTCTTTGTGTACCATGAAGAATTCTGCTTTCCTGCAAAAGAACTCCTCTGCCCACTTCCATTGTCGTCTCTGTTTCCTTGCTGATTACCAAAAGGCTGACCTTGAGAACCAGCTCCATTGATGTAGTTAACATCTTCTTCCTCTGTTTCTTCAAATGGTTCAAAAGACTCAACCTCTGCAGCAAACTGAACTGATTTCTTGCCCACAAGAAGGCTATGAACTTAATCAAGCTTAGCCTTAACCTCAGAAATTTGGTTTCCATCCAGATTTCCACCAAGCTTCTTCCTCTCAAAGTCAGCATTCTTGGTACTATTGCTAGATGCCAAGTTCTCTATAAGTTGATAAGCTTCATCTGGATATCTGGTATTGAAGTTACCATTGCTCGCAGCATCGAGAGCCATCTGGTACCTCCAATCAATTCCTCTGAAGAAAATGCCCAACAGCTGAACTTAAGTGAAACCATGGTGTGGACAGTCTCTCTGGTAGAAACAAAATCTCACCTGAGAAGCCTTAAATGCCTCAGTTGGTACTTGAGAAAATTGTGAAATGCAATTTCTCAGCTCCTCGGACCTCGCATCATCATAGAAATTATTCAATAAGGCCTTCTTGGTGTCCTCCCAGTTGGTCAAAGATCCTGGCTGCAACTGCTTCAACCAGTAAGCTGCATCCCTACCTAGAGAGTAAGGGAATAGCTTGCAGAAAAGGTAGTCATTAGTGACTCCATTGGCCTTGATGTTGTTTGCCAGATCTTCGAATCTCTCGATGTGATCCATGGAGTGTTCATGAGGAAGACCATGAAAGAGATGCTGACCCATAAGAGTGTAGTATGCAGGCTTCAGCTCAAAGTCATTCCTCACAAATGAAGGAGGGCGAATCGCAGACCGATTGGCATAGAATAAGTGAGGACTGTTGTGGTCACCAAGTGTGCGATTCGGTACAGCCTGATTCTGTGCAGCGACATTAGTGGCATGCTGAGCTTCTGGAGGGTTTTACCCAGCAGAATTGACGACATGCTGAACTGGAGGTGCTTCGATAATCACATTCCCATCATTATCAAGCTGTGCCCTTCCTCATTTCGCCTGTTTTCCTCTCTATCAAACAGATTGCCTGCAGCATCTTGAACAAAAATCATTGGCCCGTTCATCTCAACTGGCTTCTTCGCTTTCTGGTTGGTACACTCTAAGTGTGCTAGCTCTTGATTAGTGAGATTGACTAGCTCTTTGTCCTTGTTGCTTCTGGTTTTGCGATTATACATACACCTGAAACACCTAAAAGAAAGTTATAGAGCGTGAGTAACAAAATAAAAAGAAAATACTGAGACAAAATTCTAAGGGATGATTTTGTTTTTAGACCCCAACTTTGGGTCAAATACAAATATATACCCCTTTTCTTTTTTAAAATACTTACATCTCATTTCTCCTATATTATCCTCACTATTTACCTATAATCACGAAAATGCCATTACCTTTTTTTTCGAAAATCATAATGTCTAAACAACCCTCATCCCTTACACTTATTCACGAAAATGTCATTCTCATTAATTCATCCAACCACCATTTTCAACCATCTTCAAGCTTTGAATGCTATTTCTCTCCACTTTACCCACACAAATCTCACTCTTTTCATTTCATAACCTTCTATTCTACCCTATTCTCTTAATTTCCATCCCAAAAACTCTCTAATCCATCTCTTAAAATATCAAGTTTTTGTATATTGTCATTTCCGGCCACCAAGCTCACGGCAACAATTGGGCTTCTTTGTTGAAGGTTAAAATCAAAGCAATCCGCCGTCGACGACGCCCAAGAACTCGACAAGGTAATTTTCCAGTCGATTTTCATGAATTTCAGATCTGTGTCGCGAGGTAGACTTCTTTTAGTCTACTGGTCAATGCGGGGTGTAGTTTTGCAATTGACTTTCTATAATTTTAGAGTTGTAGACGTCTTGAAGAAGTCTGCGCCAAACTTTTGACAACAAAAAAAATTGTTGCAAACAGCGCAAACATCTTCAAGAAGTCTACTCTCTTAAAAAGTGTTAGTTTTGCAATTGACCAAATCATGACTTTTTTGTAGAAGTCTACCGATGAAGTCTACTTAAAAAGTAGGTTAGTTTTGCAATTGACCAACGAAGACTTTTTAGTAGACTTCTCTTTGAAGTCTACTTTTTGGTGTACCTGATCGCTGTAGACTTCGTGATGAAGTCAATTAAAACAGTAGACTTCATATTGAAGTCTACTTTTTAGTAGACTTCACCAAGAAGTCTACTGGTCAACGCCGTGGATAGTATGTAGATTTGTCTGAGAAGTCTACTATAAAGTCAATGTTGGTCAATTGCAAAAGTAGACCCATATGAAGTCTACTAATGGTAGTAGACTTCATCCGTAGACTTCTTTACTATAGCAGACTTCATTATGAAGTCTACTTTTGGCAATGAAGTCTACTTCTAAAAAGTTTTCGTTGGTCAATTGCAAAACTAACATTTTTCGAAGTAGACTTCATCGGTAGACTTCTCTAAAAAGTCATGATTTGGTCAATTGCAAAACTAACCTTTTAGACTTCACCACGAAATCTACTTAATGACTTTATAGCGAAGTCTACGAAGTTGACTTCTTAATGAAGTCTACTACCAATATGTTTTAATATGATTAATTACCTGTGTATTATATTTACATGATTAATCGATATAATTTGTGAGCAAACAATTTTCTGGTTTCATTAGGAGACTAAGTGATCAATGAGTAGACTTCTCAAATAAGTCTACTTACTCGTTGTGGTTACTAATGCGTTGTGTCTTGTTCTTCTGATGCATAAAATGGTGTATGTTGATATATCCATAATTTACATGTTTTCACTTAGTATTTTCTTATGTTTTTAAGTGTTTTCAATAAGGTTTTATGCCTTTAGAGGTAGTTTTCTTGTATATGTTGGTTTTGGATTCTTAACAGGTTAAAACATAAAAAAATGATTCAAAAATGAGCAAAAGAGTCTCAAACCATGATCCATGCAAGTTTTCAGTTCAAGAGCTTCAACAAAACTCCAAGTGTTCAATTCTAGCATTCGGACAGAACCAGAGCATCCGAAAGATGGCCGCGGTTGAAGGCCATATCGACGTCCAAAATCATGATCTTGGTCTTGATGGATAGATATGTGAGTTAGGCATCACGGCGAAGTGTAATGGAGCCATTTGGATCAGACATGCTATCTAAGAGTGTTTTCTACCAAAACATGTCCGCCTGGCGAGGAAATGAAGCCCATGGAGAATAAGTGTAGCCCAACGTCCAGACTTCCGCGGGATGGACCATGGATCAACTTAACACAATCCCAGCTTGCTTTTGGTGCTTTACTTGGCCTTATTTCGGCCCATACACGTCGCAAAAGATTGAGTCCAGCTCACCGGAAAGTTTCTTTTTCCGGCACTTCATTA
Organism: Noccaea bulbosa; assembly: GCA_900406535.1. Classification (NCBI taxonomy): domain Eukaryota; kingdom Viridiplantae; phylum Streptophyta; class Magnoliopsida; order Brassicales; family Brassicaceae; genus Noccaea; species Noccaea bulbosa. Next base: position 11,665 of record OVBJ01001506.1, on the reverse strand, counting down.
CCCTAGGCGACTCCAAGCCTATATATACATATTTTTAGCCTCTGCGAAAAGGTGTGTCTCGTGCAAGAGGATAGTGGCTGTTAGAGAGAGAGAGAAGGCCTAGGAGCTCGCCATCAAGGAGGAGGAGAAGGAGGCGCCGCTCAAGTCTTGCACTTGCACAAAATCTTGCTCTTTACATTTTTGTTTCTTTTCCTTTTCTCTTCTAAGTTTTGTATTGGATTCAAGAGTTATCAAGGGATATTTCGACTTGTTCTTCAACAGAGAAGCTTCTTCTATCCCTTATCTCTTTATAATACTCTCATAATGCTTTCAATCATATCTTGCTTGTTTGTTTGCATCATGGCTGAGTAGATCCTCTTGTTAGGCGAGGCAAATCAATGAAACTTGTATGATGTGATTGGCGGTTACAATTGGGACTTTTATTCATGAACTGATCTTCACCTTTACTTGAGTTTAATGCTGTATGCTTTTCTGATCATCTAGCATCAGATCTTGGGTTTCCAAAAGCTTGCTATAATGTCGGAACTAGTATTTGGTGAGCAATGGGTCACAACCATCGAAAGTTGAGTTGTGGACCATTGTGAACAATTGAATCTTGAACCTTGTAATGCATGTTTACAATTTACAATAACCATCGAAAGTTGAGTCTATTGGGTTGATTAAACATAGTGGTTGGAGCCACGAAAGTGGAAAAATCATACCTTAGTGATTTGAGTTCAAGACAGTCCATAATGAAATACCAATGCGATCATCACTTCATTACTTGTTTTCAAAGATTATCCTTTGCCTAACTCTTTATTTTAATTGGTTACAACCTCATTTACTTACTTGTCTTTGTTTTCTTTTGATTCTAGGTTCACCACAACAACCATATTCTGTTCTAGCTACTCATCAATCATAACAAGTTTGAAGCGAGATCACACCCTCCTTGTGTTCGACCCCGACTACAACACAGCTGTGCACTTGCAGCTCATTTTGTTTGGGTTATAAATATTAAAACTTGAAGCTAAACCCACGCCCCCCATCAAGTTTTTGACACCGTTGCCGGGGAGGCTGTAGCTTTTCTTTCAAACTTTTTGATTGATTTTTAGTCTAGTTCTTACTTTATTGCATTTTACATTCTGTTTTTCATAAAACCTTAAAAACTCATAAAAAAGTACTTAAATTTCTTCCCTTGTGTGTCTTAGGTGGAGGACAAGAAGATCTAACTCAAACAACACACTAGAAGAGAAAGAATGGACTTGATGAGCTTTTATGCACACCGGTTAGGCCGCATAAAGTGGAAGTGAACTACATTGGTGGAAACTTCGTGTATCCTGGCCAGCACGTCTGTCAAGGAGCTCAATACCAGCCTAAGCAACATGTCTATCCTAAAGGGATCTGTCAAGTGAAGCTGCCTTTCACTTTCCCTCAAACTGTTGCACCGGCTCAACAAGAAGAGAAGATAGATGTAGTCTTGGAAAGATACATGAAGGAGCAAAGGAAAATCAACAAGAACCTCTGTGAGAAGCTAGATCATGTGTTCACTGATCAGCAAGTTTGGGTCTCTCTCCACTCATGTCCAGAGGTTGGAGGTTTAAGTAGTCCAAACCGCGGAAGCCGTAAAGAAGCAAAATGAGGTGAACCCTCAAACATTTTATAGTGCTGTACTATCTAAGGAGAACCAGCTCCCCCTTGTCCCTACACTATCTCAAGAAGGAAAAAAATAATCTGAGCCTAAGGAGAGCGAGAAACCGGAGCTGTTATCAGGGGAGTCCAAAAAAGCTTACACCGGTGCAGTCATAGACTTCATGAGAAGCCGCATGTCACTAGGAAATATCCGGCAAGATTCTTCTATCAAAGCACCGACTTCAAGACAGCACCGAGAGTGATCAAGCTGCCACCATAGAAGACTTCTAACATGCCAAAGAATGGAACCATAATGCCTAAAGACGCCATGGAGAGTGACCCCTATCCAAAACCGAAGGTGGCCATGAAACCGTCAAAGCTGAAACATGAAGATGTCTTCAAAGACATCAACTCGGTTTTGCTCCATAACTTGGACGAAACTGAATCTGATGAGGAGCCTGATGGTGTTCCTAGGTCCTTTGCCAAGATGAGAATCCTTACCCCTAAGGATCCGGACCCAAAAGAAGCTCATACCGCAAAGGAGAAGCTCATGACCACCTTAAATCTCTTCCCGAGGGCATTTGTCTTCAAAGATGGCATAGGAGATGATCTTGGTGTGCCTAGACCACCACGAGATCCCCCTGAACCAGAGAATGGAGAAGCTAAAGGGATCCCTAACCCTTTAGTTGAGCTCATCTGCACCTAAAAAGAAAAAGGAGTCAAGCTAAATGACTTAAAACAAAGCGCTTTGTGGGAGGCAACCCACATGGTTTTAATTTTTAATTTTCATATCATTATTGCATGCATAACTACTTAGTTTCATTTTTCAGGAATTTTTAAAATTGCATAAAAATACAAAAAAAAAAAAAAAAAAAAAAAAAAAAAAT
>OVBJ01001505.1:0-27524 GCA_900406535.1 Noccaea bulbosa | reverse complement strand
TATTACTCCATCTGTTTCAACTTTTAATACAAAATTAATTATATTTTTGTCGTTTTGACAATTTGGATCATGCAAATTGTTTTTTTATTGGTTAGATTGTTTTGAAATTATCATAAAACATGTTTAAGTTTTGAAAGAAAAAAATAGTTTTAATCCGTGTGCACACATAAAACTTCTTATCTTATTATATTGTAGTTATTTGAGTTTTATGTATCTTGACTAAATAAATCATATTAAATTTATGGATACAGTTAAATCTTTAATTTCTTTTTACTTTTTTTTTAGAAAATGTCAAAATGGTTTAAGATGTTTAATTTTCACACTATAAATGAAAACAAAAATCAAACTAAGGTAAAAATCTGTCGCATAAAATTTCGAAATAATTAAATAGACATCTTTTAATAAAATACAAATTCAGAAATCATCACCCTATGCAGGGCGCGGGTCCAACCCTAGTACTCATATTATAATTCTGAGATACCCATTGTGGTATATAACTGTGGATGCTCTTAAAAATGACTTTGCATTACGTCTCCCAAAATGTAATGAGATAATAATTAGAATAACCTTTTATTATGCTTTAATTACTATAATAACTTTCTCATTTTTTCAATCTAGAAAAAGTGGTGAAAAATCCTTTAATTCTTCAAAATTCATTTTATTTACAAGTGTGCCATTTTGCAAAAAGAAAATAATTATTTTTGTTTTGTTTCTTTTATGTTTTATTTAATTTTGGGTTTTTTCATTTCTTCCTCGGCAAATCCCGATCTTGTTTCAGAAACCCTAAATCTGTTCTTCTCTTCTCCGCTTCCTCCTTCTTCATCCCGATTAATCTCGAGAAGATCTCTTCTATTCTTTTCCTTCTTCTGAGAGAAAACCTGAAGTCGAACCGAGCCTGTTCTTCTTCTCCAGACTGGCGGCGCTACTCAGAACCTAATAATAACTCTCTGTACGTTTTCTTCTTATTCCTCCTACTCTTCTTCTAAAATTTGATTTTCTGATCTGGGAAATATTCAGCATCTCCGGCGAAAATGGAGCGGAGCTGAGTGACCAGAGAATACAGCTCCGTGGTTCGGGATCTGCTTCAGCCGCTCACCAGGCGCCGTCAGAGTCGTGTTAGTGATTGGGAGGCTGGAATGGGTGATTGATCTGTATAAAGGTCAAATTAGAAGCTAACAACGGCGAGTCTCTTTCTCTCGCCACACAGATTCTCGTCAAAGGGATTTTTTGGTGTTATAGCTCAGGTAATGGTGCTTCTTCATCTATTGGATTTTTATTTGTTAAATCCCTCTAGGAGATTCCTTTTTTAGACGATTTATGTAGCTCTTGTTCTATGCCCACCATATGTTCGATAAAATTACTAGCTGAAATTTAATGGATAAGTATTCTGCCACAACACGTCTTCCTCAGACTACTGATTATAATCATCACAATTCTTCCTCAGACTCTCCACTGTTGCCTTGTTTGACCACCGTTTGAAGAAGTCTTTTCTTTCTTGTTCTTGTTGCATAGAATCTTGTTCTAAGGAGAAAGAAGTTTGTTCATTACAGTCAACATCTACAAAGCTGCAAAGCCAACCTAAGTGAAGAGATTGTGCTGCAAGATGTTTATAATCAGCTTGTTTTGTCAGTCTGCAGGATTTGATTTGTGTACCTTGCTTATCATCAATCAGAGCTCATCTTTTGAATCTGATATGGTAGACTTTTCATTATGATATGATAGACTTTCGTAGACATTATGATAGACTTTCGTTGAACATTATGGTAGATTTTTCTTGAACTTTATAAACGTTATGATAGACTTTCGTCGAACATTATGGTAGATTTTTCTTGAACTTTATAGACATTATGATAGATTTTTCTTGAACTTTATGATAGACTTTTCTAGTGTAGTACCCCAAAAAATATTTGTGTTATTTTGTTGCTTTTGGAGAGTTTGTTTTTTTGGGTTTGATTACTTGCCTAGATGGTTAGGATCACTGATTTTGGATCATGTGGTTTAGCAAGTGTTTATTTCAAGGTGGTGTAGAAGTGTGATGCATGTGTTTATATTTTTGGTTCACTTCCTTCAGCAGCTGTTCTTGCAGACCGTTACATCACCGAACGCTTTCTGCCAGACAAAGGTATGAACTTCCACCTTTACCTGATTCTTTACCAGTTTTCTAGGGAAAGTGTTTGTTTGCAGAAGACCCTCATGACCAAAATACGTTCATTTAAGGAAGAGGTAAATTTTGTCTCATCACTATTTTGTATAACACATGTGCTCTGTTTTGGCATAATGATTTATCTTCCTCATTGTAGTTGTGCTGGTTTTAACGACGTTTGTATTGAGGTTAACGTCTGTTTTAAAGTGACTTAAAAATTAAGCTTGTTGCATATGATTTGTTTGAGCTTGTATACGAATAATTACCGGGGAAGAGAGTGGTTGCTGTGTATGATATATATGATACCATGTTAAGGGATCCCTTGAAGAGCTATCATGTATGATATATCTTTGCTTTGTATGCTAAAATTGTTAGTTGTGATACTAAAATGTGGGCTTGTTTTCAGGAGGCTTGCTGCACATGCTTCTCAAAAGAATCAAGATGAGGACGAAGAAGAAGAGAGGCTAATGTTACAAAAGGCAAGAAAGCTCGGCAAGTTTGAAACAGAGACACTGTCTTCTCTGTTTGGCTCTTGCTTTTGTCCTTTTGATTGGAGAAGGAGCAGCATCTGCTGAGACAGAGAGAGACATTGAGAGGAAAGACAGAGGATTCACATGGGAAAGAGGCGAATCTGGTATTTATTGGTGGTAGATTTGTTTGCAGTTGCGATAGATTTAGTTATATGTGGTGATAGATTTATTTGTGGTAGATTTGTTTCAATTTGCATATACCATGGACCCCAACGATCCTAACGGTTATGAGGAGAAGAAAATGAAGAAGCACATCCAGATGCTTGAACTGTGGGACGATGGGGGACGATGGTGACTATGGCATAATGCCATGGTGTCCTTGTGGTGAACCATTGAAAGAAGAAGTCACGATGGTGACTATGGCATAATACAACTATGTCATTAACAACTATGTTATGTGGCTTTTTATGTTTGAAGTGCTATGTTTTTTTTTTTGAATTGAATGTAAAATTAATTCGAACCCAAAAAAGTCGTTTTTACATCATGTGCATCGTGAGATTGAAAGTTTAAAAGATAGAGATCTATCGTGCTAAATTCTTGCTTCAAACCATACTTGGAGTGCGCCTTCAAGCTTTGCATCTCCCATCTGTTTGATCGAAGAGAGACGATTACGAACAACTTTGTCAATGGTCCGGATGAGATGAGCTGAGGACAGTGGCTTTTCCCCATGGCGTCGTGAGTTTCGTGAGTTTCGTTCTTTCCAGAGGCTGTGAATCAAGGCTTGGAAGACATACCTAACAAGGAATAAGGTTAAAAAAACTCTTCTTTCTTTGATGAACTAGATGTGTTATGTCTTCATGTTAAAACTGAGCAATAAAATCCACAAGGAATAATAAGTCCACCCTCCTCTGTAAATTTGACTCACTTTCCAAAGTATGGGCCAAAATCTCCGCCTAGTTCAGAAAGTTCATCAAGAGTTATAACCAACGATAAAATGCTTTAAAGAAACACACTAACATACAAATAAGTCATCCTTTTTCATCAACTAGGTAAATCCAAAATGCCAAATAAGCTGTTACTAGGGTTAAACCTGCGCCCTGCGCAGGCTGATATTTTACTCCAATGTTTTTTTTTAATTTTAAGATGTCTACATAAGATTAATCTAATCAATGACATAAGATGTCTACTTACATAATTCGAATGACTACAATATAAGAAGATAGTTGACCGTAGCCATAGATTACATATGATAAAATTGAGTGAGAGACATAAAAATCAAATGACTACAGTTTAACAAAATTATTTTAAAATTGAGAAATTTTTCCTTGTATTGTTTTAAATCGTTACATTCAAATATGGTATGATGTTTTTTCTTCATTTTCTGGAAACAAAAGAAATATTATGCCAATTAAATTCAAATTTGGTAACACTATATATATGTTAAATTCAATATATATTAAATAAAATTATTACTTAAAAACACAATAATTTATGCCTGATTTATAGGCCAATTTATAATTAATATGGAAAATAATATGTACTTGTATATACTCATAATTAAATGATTTCCATATAAGACACTATATTTATTGGCCATATAATTAGAAAATCTCGAATACAAATTCAAATTTATTTTTAGAACTGTAAAATGAGTTTATAATTTTGTATAAAATTATCTATTGGGAAAAACATGTATATTACTAAATTCATTATATATTCATATATGTATGTTCAGAAATCCAGTATATTTTTTAAAAAAAATTGTATCACTAATTTCGAATTATTTATAACAGTATTCAATTTTTAAAATATTTTATACATAATTTATGTTTTTAAGTGGAAGTATATTAGTATGTTAACAAATTTTACTTAAAAAAGAAATCTATAATTAATTTCAAAATATTTCTATCAGTTTTCGATTTTTAAAATATTTAATAATAATTGATTCATATATTATTTATGTTGTTTAATGAAAGATATATGCAAATATTTAATATTTGTAACCAAATAGATAATATTGTATCAATGGCATTGCATGTAAATATTCTAGTAAGTGATGTCTTTTTTTATAATTGTCTTGAAAATGATTCTGGTGTTGACACATCAGCATGACAATTCTGTTAATAACACATGAGCATAAAGTTATTTCTTAAAAATGATTCTCTTTTAATATATAAGGGATAACCCTACTTTTGGTGGCTTTCAATAGCTTCCTACGAAGTAAGTTTTCATATTCGAATGCGCTGTATTTTTGGACTACTCGTTTTTCGTATTTTTCTGCAATAAAGTCTTAAACCTTAAATCCTAAGAGTATTCGAAAGTGCAAACCCTAACCAACATATTGAATCTTTGGCAAACACACATAAGAGTACTCAAACGCATACAATATTCAAACCCTAAACCGTAAACCCTAAAGTGAAAATAGTTGATCTATTGCATGTGTCGTTTTGACTTTCTCACATACAGTTTTAAATCCCTAAAGTGAAAATAGTTGATCTATTGCATTTGTCCTTTGGACTTTCTCACATAGAGTTTTTAAACCCTAAAGTGAAAATAGTTGATCTATTGCATGTGTCCTTTAGACTTTCTCACATAGATTTTTCAAACCCTAAAGTGAAAATAGTTGATCTATTGCATGTGTCGTTTGTACTTTCTCACATAGAGTATTCAAACACATAGAGTTTTTAAGAAAAACCAACATATTAAATCCTTGGCAAAAATATGCCACATTTGATTACTCTAACGCATAGAGTATTCAAACCCTAAATATATCATAAACTCTAAAGTCAAAATTGATGGTTTCAAAAAAAAACCGCATTAAAATGATACACCTTATACACTAGAGTGGAAATTGTTTGTTTTCCATGACAAGTAGTGCATTATACAAATGCTAATCCCTATACCCTAAAACCTAAACTTGAAAGGAAATTGGTTTACAAAAATCTATCGCAACACAGTCCTTAACCAAATTTATATAATAACTCTACCATTGGAACATTAATCTACCATCATTAATCATAACTAAATGTCTACCATCATTCATAATAACTAAATGTTAACTAAATCATAACATTTATCTACCATCATTAACCAAACATCTACCATAACTAAATGTCTACCATCATTCATAATAACTCTACCACCATTTTATAAATCTATCGTCAAGCAAAATAAATCTACCAATCGCCAGCCATTACTCTACCAATCGATAATTAAGTCTACCTAACATATGTAACTCTACCACAACATAAAATTAAATCTACCGATCTGTTTGTAACTCTAACATTTCCAAATAACTCTACTACCACTAATAATACGCCAGAATATCAAAACTCTACCAGTCGTTCTAAAACTCTACCGTTCGAAAAATAAATCTATCATTCCGCTCTAAATCTACTGTGTCATGAAATATATCTACCGTTGACGACTAAATCTACCATCATTGGTTCGGTAGATTTGTTTTTCGCAGAAGCTGACGTGGCAAACTTTCATTAATGGCAATTTCGTAAATACGATTTTTTGGATACAAAGAAATGAGGGTAAAATGGGTTGAAAAATATTTTCAGCTTGGTAGATTTGAGGAGGTTGTTCTAGTCATTAAGGCATAATAAAAGGTTAATGTAGTCATTACTCCAAATGTAATTGATAAGACTGAATCTTACGTTTCAATTGATATAGACAAAAACAAGAGAAAGAAATCTAGCCACGCCCCAGTCTCCCAAAATGTATAGGATACAACTATATCTTCCATTTTGATTGATTTTATAAAAAGAACAAGAGAGAGATATCTAGCCACATCTCCATCTCCCAAAAGGTAAATGATACAAGTCTATCTTACGTTTCAATTTATTTAAATAACGAGAAAAAAATATATAGCCACGTCCCCATCTCCCAAAATGTAAAGAATACAATTGAATCTTCCGTTTCAACTGATTTAAGAAACAACAAGAGAGGGTTATCTAGCCACGTCCCCCGCCTCCCAAAATGTAAAGGATAGAACCGAATCTTACGTTTCAATTGATATAGACAACAACAAGAGAAATAAATCTAGCCATGTCACAGTCTCCCAAAATGTATATGATACAACTGTATATCTTCCATTTTGATTGATTTTCAAAAAGAAAAACAAGAGAGAGATATATGGCAACGTCCCCATCTCCCAAAATGTTAAGGATGAAATTGAATCTTCGGTTTTGATTGATTTAAATATCAAAAAGAGAAAGTTATCTAGCCACATCCTCGGTTACTCCGTCTACTCTTTTAGAGGATGGCTGTCTTAACAAACGGTTTCACCGGTTTTTCGCCAAGAAATCTCTTTCTCTCTCTCTCGTCGCCGTGAAACCCCTAATAATTTTCTACATACCTAAAGGTAAATGACAGTCGTTTTAGTTACGAGTCATAAAATGACTTTTATGTGGTTTCATATGTGTGTTGTTAACATTCATGTTTTAATTTATTGCTCTACCGTGATTTAGTTCATGCAGAGAAGATGGATCGTCACAGCAAACTACCTAACGAGGTCATTTGTCATATTTTATCCTTCCTTACGACAAAGGAGGCTGCTTCGACATCTGTTCTCTCTACGAGGTGGCGCAATCTGCTTGCATTTGTCCCTAACCTCAATCTACATGACTATATCATTTTGCATCACGAAGAAGGTAAGCGGGAAAGGAAAGAAGTTCTTCAGATCTTCATGGATTTTGTGGATAGGGTTTTGGCCTTGCAGGGCGATTCTACCCTCAAGAAGTTCTCCCTAAAGTGTCGAACTGGTGTTGATTCAAATCGTGTGGATCATTGGATATGTAATGCTCTACGGCGCGGTGTTTCAGAACTTACACTATCTATTCCGTTTGAAGATGGATACCGTCTACCTCCAGAGACTTTCGTCAGTAGGACACTGGTTAGGCTGAAAGTAAGGCATGGACTTGATCGTGATTTGCATGTCCTGGGTGTTTCTTTACCCATGCTTAAAAGTCTCCTATTCCGCTTCGGGAAGCTTCGTTCTGATCAGTTTGAGATGCTTATTCGTGCTTGCCCTGCGCTTGAGACGTTAGACATGCATACTACTGAGTGGTTGGATACGAGTGTGACTGTGTCAAGTTCAAGCCTCAAGACGCTATCTCTTCATTCCTATGGTTGTACTTCTGCCATGACACAACATCCAAAGAGCATTTCTTTTGATACTCCAAGTCTTGTTTCCTTTATCTATTCTGATTTTGTTGCGGAGGACTATCCAATAGCTAACTTGACAAATGTAGTTGTGGCTGAAATCGACCTTCTGTTTACTGATGAACTGATGGACCGGGCAAGAGCGCCAAACATTGATGGTGAGGATGATGTTTATCTCAAGAGGTTTTGTAATGTGGGGAAGCTCTTTATTGGAATCAAACATGTTCGGCAACTTTACTTATTCTGTGACACTATCGAGGTTAGTTGCCATTTTTTTCTCTTGGTAGTATTTGGATTGAGATTCAAATTCATGTTAGTTTCAATTCTACATTTCTTGTGTTAATCAGGACATAACCCTTGATATCATATGTGAAGCAAATATTGGAATCTGTATAATGTTTGTCTTGAATCAGGTTCTTGATCTATGCTCTGCGTCGATACCGGTGTTCAACAACCTCAAAGTGTTAGGTATTAGGAGCGAAGTTGATCGGGGATGGCAAGGAATGCCGTATCTCCTAAGGAACTGTCCTCATTTAGAATATCTAACATTCGATGTATGTATAAACACACCTCTCAGTCCTCAAAAACATAAACAAAGACAGAAACCATTCTTTGTAAGTGCCTGATTGTTTCCTTTTCTGCTTTCAGGGTATCTTGCACTGTGAGACAGATAAATGTGGGGATGCATGCGACTGCATATCTCGGGAGGACAAAGGCCGCTCGCTAAGATCTTGTCCGGTGAAGAAGTTAAAGATCAAAGAGTTTAGAGGAACAAATAGAGAGCTAGAGATGATAGAGCATTTCTTGAAGTCTTTCCCGTGTTTGACGGAGACGGAGATATATGCTAGAGACAATGGTCCTACAGAGCTCAAAGTCCGGAAAGATTTTGAACGTGCTAATGAGAGGATCAAACTCTACGACGAGCTTTATACAAGTCATGTTAATTTCCTGATGGCTCACTCGCTGATTAATTGTCTTCAAAACAGGGAACCTAACTCGTAGTTTTGTCAACAAAATGATACAATTTTCTGTTTTTCATCGGAGAAGTTTGCTTCCCATATTTTGCTTCATTATCATCTTCATAAAGACTAAAGGGAGGGTATTGTATTTAAAAGTTTATACTTTTTTTTTTTCTTCCTTCCTCTCTGTTAGTTTTTCCTCATTTTTAATTATTTATTTTGATCAGCTATAAAGTTGGATATTCAGACAATACTTAAAAGTTAAAACGTTTGTATAGTATGGTCAAGACGTATAATTCGAAACCCCGTTTTTTTTTTTTAAAAAAAAAAAAAAAAAAAAAAAAAAAAAATCCAAAATTTATCTTGAGAATAAATTGAATTCCTTTTATTTTATTTTCGTTCGTTACGTTCAAAGATGAATTTCTTAACCAGGAATTCTGAATTTGTTTTAGAAGAGACTCATAGCTTTTTTCATGAAGAATCATTAGAAATGGCCAAACAGAACGTAGATCGGTACATGTGACAAACTGACAATGCTCAAATTTGTCTTACTAAAAACTGGATGTTAGAGAAAAAAATAGAAATGTAAACAATCTAAAACATGGGAAACCTAAAACAAAACGATATTAACTAGAAGAGTAGAACAAAAACATGTTTCCACGTTCATGGCCAAAATTATCATTCCACAAAGATTATTTTACAATACCAGTTTAAACACTTTATTCATGACAAGATCAATTACAAATATAAGAGTATCAAGCTAAACACAAAACGGGTAACGTAATACACAAGTATATAGATTACAATTTTTTGACCTAGCCATTGATTAATTAATAATCAGTTTAAAGCAGTAGATGACTGAGAATAAAAACACACATAAATTTACAAAAGGCCAGATTCGAAAAGCACACCTGTCGACGGCAACCACGAGTTCCCGCTAATGAAACCCGAAACGGTAAACCCTTGAGCTTCAGTCAACGTCAACGCCGAGTGATATCCGGCCCAATTAACCCGACCCGAAACCGATGACCCGGGGCCCGAGTTCCCAAATTCTCCGTAAAACAGAGACTTCAAAGCGAAACTACCCGACCAAGCAAACCAACCCGACGGATGAATCGAACCGTCCAAAAATGATTGCATCACAACGGTCCTCGAATACTGCTTCCATGGTCGGCCCAAGTAAGTCCTGGTCGAACCGGTGATTCTGCAATTGTGGATCGAAATTCCGGTGTTCTGGTTCGGGTCGGTGCGTCCTTGCGCCGTCACGTAGTTCTGATCCGAGGAGCCTTTTCGGGATGCGATGTTGCAGCTTTGGAGAACGACGGCTGCGTTTCCGAAGATGAAATCTACGGTGCCGTAAATGTCGGTTTCTCGATAGAATTGGCGTTTGGAGAGAGTGTAGAGTGTGTCTTGGTACCCATCGATTGAGCATCGGTATACCACGGATCTGTCTGACCCGACCCGTAATGCTACCGCTTGCTCTGAGTTTGGTCCCGCGCTGTTCACAATCGTTATGTCTCGAGCTATAAATCCGTCTCCCATGGCGGCTTTCATTAATTAACAACAACAAAAAAACTAAAGTTAGTAACAGTTGTATAAAAGGTTAGAAAATAAACCTTAAATTAACATAAAAAAATTTGAAGATAGTAATAATATTTTGACAACATAAATTTGGAATATAGTAAATATTCTAATGAGATAAATTGTTAAATTAAATACGACATAAGAAAAACAAGTACAAATGTACATACATCTTCTAAAGTTTTAAACATTATTACTTGATGCAGGACAGTTCAAATTTAACTAAAAATAGATAAACAGCCTATACCAAGAGGACACAACATAAAAAACAAATTACTAGTAAATTAAATGATTGCTTAGTTTATGATTAAAATTTAATGAAAATCTCACCGACAGTAGCGGTTTGGTAAGTATTATAGCCGTCTCTGTTACTTTTGCTACCGACAATAACTGTTTTGCCCTTTCCGTCACCAACCAACATAACGTTCTTCTGTTTGGTCGGAATGTTGAGATTCTCTTTATAGGTTCCGGCTGTTAAATGAATCACGCTTCTGCCACTCCCCTCCGCCAAAGACTCCAACGCTTCTGCTACGCTCCTGTGAGTCCCGCTTCCGTCGGCAGCCACCACAGCGTGAGGTCTCAACTCCATCACCGAAGCTTCTAGAAGCTTCCGGTCCGACGAGGAAACCCACGTCGGAAAATCTTGATCCGACAACAGTTTCCGGCCACCAATTACACCATACGAAGAAGAAGAACGTTTTCGCTTAGAGGACACGAACAAGTCTAGTGAAGTGGTCAGTAAACTGGTAAGGTTTCTTGCGACGGAATCCATCGTGATCCCACCTTTATTGAAGCTAGATTTCTCACTGAGGCTTTGCTTACAAGTCTCTTGATTAGTCAACGCGGCGCTCAACCACGTATGGACATCATCGTTGACGTGATCCTCACGCTTGATGACGATACGTGACAACATGTCAAGTGTGTCGTCAAGCAGCTCAAGACAGTCGTTCATAGGATCCAGCATGAGGGTTTGAGCAGTACGATGCGAAAGCGTGAGATTGAAGGCGAGTGAGTGAGCTAAGAGAGCGTGGTCCAAGCTGCGTTGGACCGAATTAAGAAACCCATTGTTAGAAGAAGTTGAGTGTTTGGTCCTTCTTGATGATGACTCGGAGTTTGGGTGTCTTGTGAATTTTGTGAATTTTGAGTTTGATGAATTGGCAAACACTAAAGTACTAAGATACAAGAGGATTAAAATCAGGAAGAACAATAGTTTGATGCGGAACTTATGATTTAGTAACAAGGATGATGTAGTTGCCATGTTGTGACTTATATGTGCAACTTTGATAGTTTGTGTAATTTAGTAGAGAAGAAGTGTTATGTGCTTGCTACATCATCATGTATATATAGACATTGTTTCATATCAAACGAGTACTAGGTGTACCAGTTTGAAGAGGAGGTGGACCAGTTTGATAAATTCAAATTCCAACGGTTGGTTAATTAGCAACTTTTTAATATATTATCCCGTATTGATATATGATGGCTTAGAAGAACTATGAGTGAAACTATTCGATAAATTAACAAAAAAGGAGGTAATGAGCCAAAGTATATGTGGACAACATTTCTTAAATTATGTCTTTAAATAAATATTTCTGTTACATTTCTAAGAAAATGTAAATGAGAAATTTATTTAAAACGATCGTTAGATTATTATCTATATAATATACACACATGTTGCTGATAATGTTTGTTCTTTTCTTAAATAAATAAAAATATTTTTTTATTAAAAATTGTTTGTAACGAGAGTTATGCAAGGCAAAAAGAGTGAATCTAAGAGCATGTCCAGCGGTAGCCTCATACCAAAATCAACTCTAACTAATATTAATATTTAATTTTTAAAAGTGTAAACACAAAATTATATTAATATTTAATTAATGAGTATTACAAAAAATTGAGAGATCTGCACCAAAGTCTCGCCAATAAGAGATTTTAAGATAAGTTTCTCATACTTATTAATTAAATATTAATATAATTTTGTATTTATATTGACAAAATTAACTTTTAATTAACTAATAATATAAATTTGTGTTGAGAGAGTTTTGTGTGAGACTACCGCTGGAGATGCTCATATGTTGATGTATGATTTACTTTATTTGTGGTTTAAAGTTTCAAAGCATCAGTCTTTTTCGTATATTGAGAATAGTACATATGATAAGAGTTTGTAAGTTACTGGTTTTTAGGGTTCGTATTGGTGTCCAGTGGCGGAGACACATGAAGCTTAAGGGGTCATCCGGTCATATATATGACCCCTACTAAATTTATATTTATATTAATTTTAGTGCAATTTTGATTAAATTTGAGAAAATATATGGTTAAAATTAGTGTTTGACCCATAAATTTATGTCCAATCCTCCAAATGCACCCATCATCATACAATTTTTGTATTATGACCATTATAAAAATGATTTCTACCTCTGCCACTGTCGGTGTCTATGGTTTAAAATTTAATTAGTGAACTAGGGTTGGATCCGCGCCATGGACGGAGTGATGGTTTCTGAATTTGTATTTTATTCACAAATGTCTATTTAACTATTTTAAAAATTAATGCAAATTTTTTTTACCTTAGTTTGGTTCTTGTTTTCGTTTATAGTGTGAAAATTAAGCATCTTAAATTATTTTAAAAGGTAAAAAATTAAAGATTTAACCGTAACCATACACTTAATATTATAGATTTAAGGAAGATACATAAAACTCAAATAACTACAATAAAATAAGATAATTTTATCAAAAACAAACTATATAATAAAATAAGAAGTTTTATGTATGTGCACACAGACGCTGATCCATGGTAAAATGGGTAATTGCCATGAGCTTTTTTCAAATTTTAGGCTTTTTCTAAAGTTTTTTTAAAATATATATATATTTTATATAAAAAAAGTCCAAATTTTAGTTTTTGTCAAATGCTTTTTTAAAAAATGAGCCGGACCTGTGTGCACATGGATTAAAACTATATTTTTTTCTTTCAAAACTTAAATATGTTTTATTATAATTCTAAAACAATCCAGCCAATAAGAAAACAATCTAAATTGTCAAAATAACAAAAATATAATTAATTTTGTATTGAAAGTTGAAACAGATGGAGTAATATTCAAATTTTTGACCAAAATAAAATATTTATAAAAAATTGTTTTATTCGATTTAATTATATAGTTTAATTAAAAACCTTATTAAATCAAATATAAAAAACAATTTACATTTGAATATCTACTAAATAATTATTATTGTATATTTAATTTCTGTATATTTTTACATCTCCACATAATAACATATCCAATATGAAAATTTTAACAGTTTTAGTGATTATTATTGTTTTAAAATTTTCAAATCATAGCATATACATAATTTTTTTTTTGATTTTTTCATTAGATTTTTTATATTGTGATTCAAATTATTTTATAAAGTAAAGTTAAACAAAGATGATAGAAGATATATAATGATTTTAAAAGAAATTATTATGATAGAATTAAATTGAATATCATACCTTCCTTATTTACTTATTTTTGTAATTAGTAATTAAGGAAGGAGAGTGATAATTTTTTTATTAGTAGTTACATACACAAACTCTTTCTAATGGCATATTATGTAATTCTCTAGTAAAATTTATGTAAATTAAATTTGACTTTGAGAGTGAACCTGGTGTTGACATGTCAGCATGGCAGAGATGTAAATAATACATGAATTAAAGGTTATTTCTTATAAATGATTCTCTTTTAATATATAAGGGATGAGTTGTAGAGGGGGAAAAAAATTACTTTTATAAATTTAGAATTTATATATTAAACTCGATTGCTTAATTAAACTGTTTAGGTTTTATTTAATAGTTTGAATACGGTGTTGACATGTCAGCATGGCAGAGATGTAAATAATACATGAATTAAAGGTTATTTCTTATAAATGATTCTCTTTTAATATATAAGGGATGAGTTGTAGAGGGGGAAAAAAATTACTTTTATAAATTTAGAATTTATATATTAAACTCGATTGCTTAATTAAACTGTTTAGGTTTTATTTAATAGTTTGAATACGGTGTTGACATGTCAGCATGGCAGAGATGTAAATAATACATGAATTAAAGGTTATTTCTTATAAATGATTCTCTTTTAATATATAAGGGATGAGTTGTAGAGGGGAAAAAAAATTACTTTTATAAATTTAGAATTTATATATTAAACTCGATTGCTTAATTAAACTGTTTAGGTTTTATTTAATAGTTTGAATACGGTACTATCTAAATGTGTATCAAAATAGAAATTTTACATAAACCTATAAAAGAATAAATCCAATTGTGAACATTTTTTGCATATATGATCGCCACCATCCCTTCCTGTATGCTAATAATTGAATTCTTTTTGAAAGATTGATTTGTTTTGTTTCTCAACATTCATTGGTTTACATGGATTGATCATTATCTCATTCTGTTGTTCATGACAAAATACAAATAGCTGCTTATCAAAAAATATATTGACTTGTGAGTTTATTTAAAAGTAAACATAATATATGACATCTAAACAAACCTAATATGTCATTTTCATTTCTATTTTCGTTGCGTCACGACTCGTCAAACTCACGAGACTCACGACATATATAACTTTGTATTACCAAATATTGAACAAATTTTATTTTTTATTCCTGCTGAAATTAACGACATGTTGAATTGCTAATGCAATAAATAGTTTTAGTCGCCTATCATTATTGAGAAAATTAAGAAACAATATTGCATGATATCTGCATGGATAAATGTTTCCACCTAACGGCTAACGCACATGGCCAATAAATTTAGAATTAATGAGATCGATAGCTTTTGTCCAAGCCCTCTTAGATATTAGAATATTTAATGGCGCGACGCACGTCACTCGTCGTCGTCACTGCTACTCACTCGTCGTCGTCACTGCTACTCACCGATCGACTTGGACCCGCCGGGAACAAATTAAAGCCGCAACTAAATTATAGTTCCAAAGAGAATTTGTATAATAATTATAAGTTTATATATCAAGATAATGACATACTATTAGGAGATATGTTAGAGGAGATAACTATGTTAGAGATAACTATGTATAAGTTAGAGCTAACTATGTATAAGTTAGAGATAAGTATGAGTTAGATATGATGTTATCTTATCGAGTTGGTATGCCGACTTAAGCTTGTGTATATAAACAGGTTCTTCTACATTGAATAAGATCAACACTTCCTAATATCTTTCGTTACATTATAGCTAACATGATTAGTTTTAAAATCGCGTCAAAGAACTTAATTCACAGTAAAATACTATGGTTTAGGGTTTTCTCCATCTTACTGGTTTTTTATAAAGGGCTATTTTGTCCATCATACAGTAGTAACGAATAGAGAAATATACGTTAAAGGAGTATCATATATCTAGCATAGAGTGATGAAAAAAGAAAAGGGAACAAAAGTTTATGGTGAAAATTTACAATGGCAATAGATTAAATTTTCAAACACTCATAAAATAAAAGGATCTCTAAAACAAAAGATTGGGTTGAATAAAAGAGTCTTAATAATACAATTGCATATTTTTCATGGTAGGGCAAAGTTTTATAGATGCTTAATAAATGATCCTGCTGTAGTAATATATAACCTACAGCGATTAGGAAGAAACCATATGGTTACTATACCTTAAGTTAAGGTCCTTAATTAACTTACATTCCTATAAATCTTAAGGTCCTTAACTTACATTCCTATAAATTGTTACTACTATGGGAAGAGTAATAACAGAGGCTGATTGCATTTTTTGTATGTTATATTAGAGTCGAATTATCGGTTTTGAAAAAAAATGCTCAAAGCCTTTATTCTTTAGGCAATGTTTTGAAATGCTTACTTTTGAAAACAATGCTTTAATAGTTTGCAAGGAGACAGAACTATGACAAACTAAACAAAATTCGAAGTAACGCAAAACGGACGGAACATAGTGGGTCGGTTGGCAAAGGTGGCCAGTATCAATTTCATTCCTTAAATTGTTAGTACTACCAAAATAATAGGAGATTTATTTCCTTCTATCTTTCATGCATGGCAGAGTAAAGAAAACATATTCCGTTCATATTTATTATTTGAAAAAAAAAATATATATATATATATATATTCCGTTCATATATAATATAGACACACACGTAAATACAAAAGAAAAAATAAATAGATAAGGAAGATTAGCCAAACTAAGAAGTCTATACAACTTGGGCCATGAAGATGTCTTTGTCTCTGAGTTGAAATCTGAGCTGGAAAACATGCATGCCACAAAAGACACGACATGTCGATCGATGCTCTATCATCGATTTATTCAAATCATTTTCTTACAGTAGTCAAATCATTTTAATTATTCTTATATTGATCACGATCAGTGATCGTTTTTTTCCAACTATATATCGCAACTTTAGTCCATAAAATTTAAGATTAAACTCAATATCGTTCTGGAAAATCCTAGCATTAAGCAAAACCGTAGGAACGAGTTAATAATGCACCTACACTTGTATAACCCATGAGTCATGGCGTGTATATGTGTAAAAGTTGTGAATTGTTTTGGGTCCTTCTGTAATTCGATCATAAGAAGTATGAGCGTCATATATCCAAATATTTTGGTCGTATATGGTCTGGACGATCAAACAAATAACTCATTTTGTTTCGAGATTAAACCATAGAACGATATTTCTTAGGACTTGAATACAATGTTGTTTAATGTATATATATAAATATTTGAATCGCACAATAAAGTGAGAGTTACATACTTACATTAAAATATTGTGCGATTGTATAACGAAGCCAAGGAATTGACTGGTTTTGGAGCTATTTGTTGACTTCACCTCCACTAAACCAATCTTAATACTTTCTATAAGTCAATAGTTAGAAAGAAAAAAGAAACACACACACAAATACTATACCTCCAGTTTACTTCCCTCATTTAGTATTCATGAATAAACCATCTACATGAATTCCGTTTTAATAGTTAATCCCACTCATGATATTCACATTCAACATAAATCTTCCCTGATTAGGAATTAATGATAATATATAAGGATTTTGTACGAAAGTAGAATCTCAATAATTAAGTTAATGATCTATTATAATCGTATAATCTTATAAAGTTCAAGCAGTATATATAAAGACGATCCAAACATAAAAACCTGATTCGAGATGAATGCGCCAGAGAATCCCATTATCTCGAAAACACATGTTAGAACATCTCACCTTCAAAGTTGCGATGATTCAACACTAATCATTTATATATTAAAAGAGAATACATTTTGAAAATAACTTTTAATTTAAGTGTTAATAACAAAATTTTCATGCTGATTTGTCATTACCAGAAACCATCTTATGATAGTTATAAAATAAAGTTTTGTTTATTAGGAATATTATTACACAATATGCCATTAATATTAATTTGGTCAGAGAATAGTTTCATTCTTTCCATTCATGGTAAAATATACCATATTAATTATTATTTTATAAACTATATTTTTTTCTACTTTTTGGATGAACTAAATTTTGTGAAAAATAAAAATTATCGCATTATCTACCTAATAAAAAATAATACATTTTTTACACAATTTACAATTTGAATTTTTTTAAATGAATTACTCAAATGATGAAAAAAATATAAGTATATCTTTAAAGTCCCACATTGAAAAAAGGATAAGTGGTGGTTCAAATAATATATTATAAAAAATCAAAATAATAAGAAACCATAAGAGTATGAAGCTTAATTTAATAACTATACAAATTTATAAGTATTTTTGGTTTTTAATCAAATCATATAATTTAGCCAAATAATATAAATATTAATATTAATATTAAAAATTTCAAAAATAAAATAATTTAACTTGGTAAAAAAATGAAAGTATTAGAAATAATTAGTTTGATCAAAAAATTAAATATGTAAGATTTGAAATTTATCAAAAAGTTAAAAATATTATAATGTTAAGATATTTATATTATAAAAGACTGATTGCAAATTTATAATATAATATTAATTATTAAAATAATCAAAAATTTATAAATATTTTTTATTTCGCGCAGGGCGCGGGTTAGCACCTAAAAAAATATATGAATAAGTAAACAACTACTCATTATCAGTTAGTTTCAAGTTGGAAGTTATCTCACAAAATTTAGCGTTACCAAAACAAAAATATATATTTATATGTATAATATCGAACATATGTGTGGTTAGAAAGGATAAGACGAGATTATAATATATATATATATATATATTAGAAGAACTAACTATACAATTTCCGATTGTGGGACTGTGACAAATCAATCCACAACTTACAATCCATCAGCTTTTCGCCCAAAAGGCCAAAGAACGAAAAGAATAGTCTATCAGTATTTTGATGGAATGTCAATTACTATTAGCCTTGCTCTTTTTTAATTAGCAACTGTTGAACAAATTTTTATAAGTTGCTCGTATAGTCGTATAGTTACAAAAAAAATAAACAGCCGAAAATCATTGGTCAGTTGGTTTTAGATTTAACGTGGTTCCTTAATTTGCATCTCAGGCTCACATTCAGACTGTCGTAATAATATTAATTTCGCATTGTAACAAAATAATAAAAACCGTGTTCTTGTACGGGCTATGAATATTATCATAAAAGAAAATGATTAGCATGGTTTTGATGTCACTGTATACTGATATAGGATTAATCTTTTTGATAGCTGTACTATTCATAATCGATTTTGTTATCATTTCATCACGTATTCAGTTGATTTAGCCGTATGATTTTGCACCCAGAGGATTAGCCAGCTTTTGTTCAAAGTTACGTAAATCTCAAGCGACGAAAGAGTCAATATCTTGAAAGCATAAGTTTGAAATGTTAGGGCAGACTTCCTAACTCTGACAGTTCGGAATAGGGTTTCGGTTTTTGTGTTATGAGCACTTCGGTCCCATATTGGTTTAATTGCTCTCTGCTGGTGTAGAAAATATGTTTGATTAATCCAATCCAACTCGACTCAAACATAGCGTCATACGCACATTCAATCTTAATAAACCAATCCAAGTTTCTGTAAAGTGTAAACCAATTGAGTTAGCTGCAAAATGTTACAATCAGGTCCATGGAACAGGTCGAATATTTTTTATCTAGTAACCTCGTAATAATAACGAGTCTGTCGGTCTCTTCGAATTATTTTCGATTGTAAAGTTGAAGTTTGGTTATCAAAATAATAAATTAGAAAAAAGCTTTAGAAACTAATGCAGGCTAATGAATTCAATACAGGGATTGAAATTGATTGATTTAACACGATTGATGTCAAAAAAAAACACGTTTGCAGAAAAGCACGAAAATGAAAGGTTTAGAAGTGTCATTGGCACCTAACGCTTTTGTTATAATTCGTTAGGAGAAAAGAAAAGTCAGTACTCCATAATTTTGTAGACATTTCAATATTAATAAAGGAAAACAGAATAAGCTAATCAAATCTTATTTCTAGTTACTGGCAAAAAAAAACAGAGAAAAAAAAAAGCGAAACCCATATATACCATACTAATTTCAAGGAAACTTATATAACCAAAGGAGGAAATGTATTTTTATATAAAAGAAAGTATAAATTTAAGGCTATGTAGAGAATTCTCAAACATAGCTATTTGTTTACCCCAAAGAAAAAAAATCCTCTATATTCTTAAGGTTGAAAAAAAAAATTAAAGTTCTAATTGCCGACAAAAAAAATTCCTAACTAAATCATGTAAATATAAAAAACAAATACTGTTATATACATTTTCTTGCCAGTTGTGATCGATGGAGTTGTGTTAGTAATAATTGGTCTAATGGCGATAGCCACGCTATTCTTTTATCACAACATTGTCTCATACAAGTCTCTCAGTTATCGCCTACAAATACAAGTATTTTTTTTTTTTGGTTTTAAATACAAGTAGTTCTTTTGTTTAAAAGTAGTTTCTGATGTTTAAAGATTTTAGTCGTTTTTCTTCCTTAAACTACCATCGGTTTTGCTAACACTGAATTCGATGCACTAATCTAATGATAACACAAGTTGACGATTGAAAGAATACTCAAAATTGTAATCATAGTCGATAATACTGATGATTTGATTCGAGCACTAATAACTTTTTTTTAGTTTCATTTTATGTATATATAATGAGGAAGTCAGACAAAAAAACAAGAAAATCTACAAGATTAACGAACTAACGTAGTCGGCCCACACTATCTTTTAGCTCGACGTATAATTGATCTAATATGCCAAGCTTTCCTTAAAAACTAAGGTTGTTGTTATTTCACTTTTGAATTTAAATTACTAAATAAATATGACTGTTTATTACAATCGAGTCAACTTAAAGGTAAAATTATGGACACAGCTTAACTAGCGACGACTGAGAACGAACACAGACTCTACAGAACGATCCAAATCAAACAAACAGTAAAGCTAAGGAAATGTGACAAACCATTAATGATAAATAAACAACAAATAAGACTATGTGCTTTTTTCAATATAAGCCTCCAATCCCAATCGGAGAACATAAAAACCCTCCAGAGGGTTTATCTTGTTCTATCTGACAGGAAAAAAAAAAAAAAAAGGAACCCGAAATGGGTTTTGTCTTTTGGATGGACTAAATCCAAAAACGAAAAAAAATGATGATGATGAAATGCAAAACTGGAGATGGCAGAGAGTTGGTCTCTCTGAGACATGATGAGCAATGAGAGTCGACCAGACTCACCTCGAGAAGTCTTTTCTATTTCCTTTTAAGGATAAAAAGGCTTATGGAAAAAATGCAGCCAAATGGATATAGAGTGAGAGAGCATGGATTGGCTTTCTTTTCAAGGACTGAGCCATGGAGAAATCAGGAAGCAACTGCTGTAGATGATTGCTTCTCCTTAAGAATCTCGGCTCTTCTCTGCTCGGTGTGTTGAGCGATATTGTTTGCTAGTCCTTCGTAGTGCGGGCCTAGTGTCTGCGTAAGGCTTTGGAACCTGAGCGAGTCCGATGCTTGCATTACTATTAAGAAGAAAAAAAAGAGAAAAAAAATTAGCTGATAGAACTGTGTATAGGTCATACATGACAAATACATTATATATCAACTCTGTTGTACCTGCGACTGCATCCATGAAGAGTATGAATGGATCCACTTCATCAATTGGAGAGTCTAATTCCTCATCGTCGCTAAAATCATCGTCCGAAAACTCATCATCATCGCTGTAAGAGCGGAAGTCCTTTGCCTAAAGATAATGCACAAAGGAAGCGACCTCAGTGAGCTACTGCTAATACAAAGACATTGATGATACCCTTTTAAAGATATCATCACTTGAGAGGCTTTTAGATTTTAGGGGTTAAGAAGACAGACCTGTGCTGCTAACTTACGGAGTGTACTTGCATCAGTTTCATCTCCTTCATCATCTTCATCATCTGTCTGAAACTCATCCATGTTGTCGTCATCTTCATCTTCATCTTCTTCTTCCTCTTCTGCCTTTGCAGCTTCTGCGTACATGTTCACACAGGAATATCAGTGAGGGTCTGTTATATGAAAAATTAGAGACGGTGAAAGGCACTGACCAGCAAGTTGATCCTTGTATGCCACTAACAGCTCGAGAATAGCCCTGAATACAGGTGGCAAGACCTCTCCGGGTAATAGATCAGCAGGAAGATTGAGAAGTGATGTCAACCCCAAGATGCAGACTTTCTTATCATGTTCTCTGCATGTGAAGCATTGAAAGATTATTATCTTGAAAGAAATGTGAGGGTGAAGATAGAGAGATCAGGGTTACAAAGATTAGATTCACCCACCTCTTGAAGTTAGCATGTACACCACTCTTCTTCTTCTTTTCTTGAAGCATATGGAGCCAAAGAGTCAAAATTTCTGTTGTGATACCAAGGCCTTGCAGTATGCCAAGTGTCAAAGGGGCATTGTAGTAAAAGGCATTTGCAACCTGCCAAAGGGTATCAGAGCAACACATTCAGCGATTGTTGCCAGTAAGGAATAGGAGAAATTAATTATATGAAGTGTGATTTAACGGCAGTCTACTTTGCTTACCACTTCAATCAGAAGACATCTGAAGGAAGATTTCTCAGCACCTCGTAGCCGATCTAATGTGATTCTCAGGTAAGGCTCCACACAATGATCCACCTGGCCCTTACAAGTCTGAAGCACGATCCCTATTAGCTTAGGAGCTGGCTCAATATCACTGTCATCAATATTTTTATCCGCCAAAAGCTGCCATGAGAAAGAATTAACAAATCAATCCATATCCGTATGCGTCCTTTTGGGAGGGAAAAAGGACGACACCATCTTTTGTTTTATTTCTATGAGTAACTATCAGATAGTGAGCTTACCCCAGAGATCACACTCCAAAGACTTTGCTGGTAATCTGGTTCCTTGCAAGTGAGATAATGTTCAGTCCCCCTGGATATGTAGTTGTGCAGAGGAACCAATATATCTGATATGATATTCAAAAGATCAAACAAAAAGGAAAGAATATGAGAAAACTGAATGAAACTTTATGAAAAAAAAAAGAAAAAAAAAAAAACAGAAGGAAAGAAGCTGCATACTTGGGAAGAAGTCAATAGCCCAATCCTTGAGTGCTTCCATCATCAAAGGCCATAAACTCCACATGTCCAATGATATCGTAGGTGAAAAAGTAGTAATATAGGAGACGATCTCCAAAACCTCTTCAAACACATCTGGTCATACATAATATATGAATGAATAACCGTGTTCAGATCAAGATCCACAAATTACATAAATCCCAATCCATTTAATATTACCACATTCAAAAGAACCCCAAGAAATAGTAACTAATAACTCCGATTATATGGAGTCTTTATAACATTATGCATACCTTGACCATCAGTTGTCAGCATTTTACGCATTATTGGCAGCAACTGTGGTTCAATCTGACCATAGAGGTGCGGGAGACTACTGATCGATTCAAGTATTGTACTGATGGCACGGAGACATCCCACTGCAGCCAATGCACCAGAATCATCAGTTTCATCATCACCGTTGTCAGTGTCGATACACCTCCAGAATGCACTGGCCTGGAATTTATAAACAAGAATAGGGTATAATAGTGCTATAAGCAAAATAACACTCAAAATGAGGACACAGCAGAATAGTATCTTACCAGATTCTGGCATAAACCCAAAGCGTAAGGAGAAATCTCTTCTCCAAACTTATACACAATAGTCTCTAAAGTAAAAGCAAGGTCTTCGTTTTCAACTTCATTCATTAGCTTGAAAAATTCTGCATAGCACAAGTCCATACCGATTAGTTCAGTTGATTGACGTTATGTTCGGTTTTAGCTTTAAAATGAGTAAAACTGGATCTATGTATAATTACCAGCAAAACAATAAGAAAAGCGTACCGTTAAGAAGTTGAGGCAGAAGTGGACGGATCTCATCTAAATCTGCAGGGTATAAAACTTTAGTTGAATGTATACTAATTCGTGCTAAGTGCAATAGATCAGAATACGGAAGATGGCACGGAAATCTTAAGAGACAGACACATATGTTTTGGTGGTGCCAAAACTTACTTTTGCAGGCCTCAATGAATGAACGCAAAGCAAAAACTGAATCCACCCGAACAGGAAGTTCTGGATCTCGCATTCCAGAAATAACACAATGCAATGCTTTAGAAAAATTGTTCTGGTCTGAGAAATTGATGTGGGCGTACTGCCCTGCAACCCATGCAGCCTACACAGAAGATGAAACGTTGAGAAATAAGCTTGAGAAGTTATGGTATCCATTGAAAGCAATATGGATGGTGCAACATTGTTTAACAAACACAGGTTGCGTTGTCAAAGCAACCCCAGAAAGATAATGATGAACAAAAGCTCCAGTCACAGCAATGTCTAAGCAGGCAAGAATATGAACTTAAGTCACGTAGTAGTAGAAGAGAAATTCAAGCATTTGATGGAGACGGATAAAATGTAAACATCAGATAATTAATTGACCAGGAATGGTAGATATTTGCACCATCTTCAAACACATGCATAGATGATAATGAACAGAAGTATGATTTGTATAACAGAAACGAATGAAAAGGGGGCGGGCTTATACAGCCAAGCAGTCACTAAAACCTTAGCTCTAAGATGACCAGCTGGGCTGCTGAATTCAGGAAAAACATGCTGCACTAACATATTCTCCAGCTCAGATTTGTAGGGCTCATTTTGCCTCAGTTTATCACAAAGTGTCCCAACAGCAAGCAGAGCACCATCCTTTTCGCGATAGGGCTTCTGTTCTAAAGGTGCTTCATCATATCTAAAACAATACAGAAAGTAATTCTTATCATGTCAAAATTATATAATACCTTTTTCGATCTTTTGTAAATAAAGTGTCAAGGTACCTCTTAAAAATGCCCACGATGAACTGTATAAATTTTGGGAAGTTGTCTTTTCCACGCTTTCTGACTAGCTCAGTCACAAAGTCCATAGATGCAGTCCTGGGACTGTATAAATCTTCAATTATATCTGTAGAGAAAAGGTAATGGTGTTATTAAAAAATGGCATGTTTTAGGGTTGTCCAAACAAGACAAGGAAGACTTCAAGAACATACCATAACCCTTCCTTACATACTCATGCGGGTCTTCCTCCCAAAGCATTTGATCATTATCACTGAAGCACATTAGTGGGAAAACTATCTCGAACAGTAGAACATTAAGGTGGGGCTGCAGTAGATTGTACATGCTATTCTTCGAGATACTGCAGAGATACAACAAGCGAATAAGATGTTCTGGTACCCCAAGCATGATAAAGGAATCCAGATACAGATGAAGCTTATATCATTTTCAAGGAACAAATGAAATTGCAACTATGAAATCTTAGTTAATATCCAACCTGTTGCTTAGATATTGAAGAATTAGGTTGATGACCCTATCAGGAAGATATCCACCAATACGAATGGCATTCAACAATTTCAGGTGACACTCCAATATCTTGGCTGCATAGTTCGTCTGAAACATTTGGGCGAAGGCTTTGTTTTCTGGATTCTGAAGTTTCAGATCTCCGAACCTATTACAGGATTTTTAAACTGTAATTTAAAGGCAAAACGAAGAAAAATGCCAAGGTCGCAAGTTAATACATAAATTTTCATAATCCCCCATACCTAGTGTATAGCCTGTTCAAAATGTGAGCAACCCACTTCTTGGCCTTCCACCACCCCCATGATTTTCTAAGCTCGGGGTCTTCAGGCTGACCTTCTATGGGAACAGGACGTTCCAAAATGTTTAGGAACAGAGTCATCCAAGCATTAAAAAAGTTTGGATCAAACAATGGTCTCGGAAGCTCTAGCTGTATAGAACAAGGATGAAAGAGATATATAAAAAAAAACTTCAAAACAGACCACCTAATGTTAATAACACGTTACAAGAGTTTATAATTATTCCATCTGAAGCCAGGGAGCATTGAAGAATGATTCAGAATCATTCACATAAGATGTACAACTTACATAAATACATGACCAGAATATCTTGCATATAAGCTTGATATGGTCTGCCACTTCAAGAGAAGGGTTCTCAACATGCACAAGCTTATTGAATATATTCAAAAGGTGTGGAAACGTCTCCTCAATTACTCGATAAATGGGTGCCCTGTCTTCATCTGACTTAAACCTACAAAAAGAAATTGGAAAAAGCGAAAAACCTAAGCTACAATCCTTGAGCATATGTCATTTTGGGACAACCAGACTCATAATATAAGCAACATATCATAAAGCAGACTAACTCGTATTTTGAAGATAGAATCCGCAACACAAATAACGCTCCATAAACTTGTTGGTCTTGCAAGTTATGCTTCACCCAGTCCAGGAGAAGGGACCATTGCTCAGGATAGTCAGCGTAAATTATGGTCTTCAGGCACTCTCCCATCTGAACTCTGCATCATACACACCAATAACGAGCTCAAATAAGGAGAAGCAAACAGAAATCAACCTTTCAGATCATCTACTTATATGCACAAGTAAATCAAGCCACTGCACTCTACATAGCACAGACACAGCTTAAGCACAACGGTCGACTGTTGAAAAATAAGGGAATTGTCTTAACGACTGCTGCAAGGTGTACAATAGCTGCTACCTCAATATTTGGGGAAGTTGAGAGACATATAAAAGAATCTGTTCCCTGACAACATTCTTATCACTTGGCAAGATTTTGTTTTGATCACCTGCATAACCAAAAAAACAAGGAATGGCTAACAAGACTCGATTCAAGCAAGAGCCATTAACATGAAACGACATTTGATTAAATAAAAAAACAAGTACCAGAGTGAGGTTCCCAGTGCTTAGCGATGAAATTCTTGAAATGGATACTAGCAGCTTGGCGTATAGCAGGGTCACAGCCACCATCAACAATTATTTGCAACACCCTTATCAAATGCTGCGGAGTGTGCTGAAACTGCAAAATCGATTTCCCAAGCAAAATTAAAACCATATAGCATACGTATAACCGATTGCTCTATCTTCCTACAGAAAACTGTTGACCACAGTCTAATCAAGTCAATCTTAATATATAAGAAAAATACATTCATACTCCGAGTTCGGATAAGCTATTGAAAACAAAAAAAATTCAAAAGAAAAACGAAGTAAGCAGACGACGGAAAGACTAAGAAGAAGGAAACTCAGTTTACCTGATCAAGACTCTGCTCAGCAGCTTTACGCTCGTTGGGATTGGGACTGCAAGCAGCCGCGCCAATGATTACGGCAAGGCTAGGCAGATCCATCTGCTCAAATCGGAAATTCACAAACAGACTATCGGAAATCCAATCGGGTGGTCACGAATTTAAAGTCGTCCGGAGGTCTCTCCGGTAGAAATCAAAAAGACGAGAGTCAAAATCAGGAAGAAGACGAGGAGAGAGAGAAAGAGAGAGAGAGAGGGGTGTAAGAAGAAGGTCTAGGGTTTTATGAATGGTTCGTTGGGTCTGGTAATTGTCGCACGCGCGTGGGTAATAAGTGAAAAAACACGTGAGACACAATATAACCCAGACTTGCCTGGACCTAGTCACCTCTTTTCTTCACGCCCTACTAGTTACGGTCGATGGACGGTTTTCTTTTTCTTTTTTTGTCGCAAATAATAGGATTACTAGGTGATAAACCGTGCTCCGCGCGGAGTGAAATATTTGTTAATTTTTATTATTAAAATTATTGGTATTTTTCTTTATTTACATTTTATAATTCATTCTTAATTAATTTCAAGAAAGAGAACATAATATCACCATTCAAAACCATAATATTAATCACACATAATAATTCATATTTAAATTGTGATTA